>CM073590.1:242925600-243140600 GCA_037074705.1 Zhengitettix transpicula | reverse complement strand
TGTGTGTGTGTGTGTGTTATATGCGAGTTAGTTCCGGTAAATTGATGGAAATGTAAATCTCGTGGACTTAAGCCCGGTCGTCCCTCGCGGGGGTAATTAATTCACGATTCAATTTCGATATCTGTTAATATTGCGCGGTGATAGAGGGGCTGCAATTACACGGGGGCTCGCAATTAACTAATACATACGCAACGAGCTTCCGGACGGCGCAGATTATCTCCCAATATCACCTCTGCCGTTCCCACTGCGAAGAATAAATGTAGCACTCACTAGGCAGATGAGTTCGGGAAGTAAGGGCACTAGATTTCTTTATATATATTTTTTTCAGGGAAAGTATATTTCTAACAAAAATACAGGATATTTATGAGTATTTTTCCACATAATGGTCCTTCCCGTGAGCCGTGGCACAAGTTTCTTTATGCCCTCCTCGAAGAATTCTCCCGCCACAGCTTTTCCTTCAGCACCTGCTCGTCATTTTAAAGGTGAAACGATGATAATCTGGAGGCGCCCCGTCAGGGGAACACGATGGTGGGTGGTTCAAAACATCCCAATCAAATGAGTCCAGGAGCGCTTTGGGTGGCTAAGGTCGGGTGTCCAACAAGCACACTCCTCTCGTCAGCATTAACCTCCGTGTGTTTTGAATGCTCCTTTTTGAGTTTTTATATAGGGTCTCACAATGTCGTTGTTCATTTCCATGAGGTCCAAATGATGTCTTTTCGGCTCCAAAACACTGAGGCCGTGATTTCCCCCCCCCCCCACAAAATTGTGGTATTCAATTTTTTTTGGCACATGTGAAATTGGTGTGACGTCACTCTGACGACTGTCGTTTTGACTCAGTCGTGTAATGAGGCAACCACGTTTCATCTTCAGTCGCAATGGACCTCAGAACATCCTCACCTTCCGATTCAAGCGGAAGCGGATCCCAGCAGTGTAGTGGAATTTCTACACTCGTCAGTTAACAACACTCAACATTGAATTTTTTTTGGGTTTAGATAGGCTATGTATAGGGTAATCCATATAGTGGCAACTCCCCTCTTATAGCATAGGAAAGAAATTTGAAAGGGGGGATGCGGAAGGGTGAAGGAAGGTAGCCAAGGGTAACTAGGGCCCCCGGGCTATGGTTTAAGGATCCTTCCCGGCATTTTATATAATTTAGAGTTATTATAACACTTTATTCATGGAAGCCTGCGAGAGAATTCCCAGAGAGCTCTGGAGGAGGCTACCTTTGGGGGATGCCTTCTTCTCTCTTTGTGATTTTTTTTGAACTAAAGTCCCCCACAAGCCGAGGCACGTCGGTCCTGTTTTGAGAGATGTATGTTCCGGGGGTCGCAGACCTTGGGGCATACTGGTACGAGTTGTCCGCTATTCCTATTGAAACAGTCGGCCAGCTGCCTCCTAAACTGGTCGAGGCACGGCAAGGGGAACAGGGTGTGACAAATAAAAACTTTGCTACTGTCTGCATATCTCATTGATAAGAATACAATATGAATGTTTTAAAGAACGATAATAGCTTTGCTCCAAGCCTCTGGACTGCAATGCTCCCCTCCGCATTCTCCCTTCCTTTCCTGCGCATATGGCAGGACATCTGGATTCGAATAAGTAGGAAAATGCCAAAACACTCGAATAGACGATGGAAAAAATTAAAAGCCAGAAAAATACATCAACTATATGATTGACTTGTATTTTTTTTTAAAAAAAATAAAAATATGGAATATAAAGGGAGAAAATAATCACCACAAGGATTTGTACCGGGCATACAGAGTTAACTAATATCAACATCTGCAATAATGTGAATTATGTAAAGTACAACTGACAATAAACCACATAAATTCCAAAACTGAAAAAATATTAACAGCACAGAAAAGATATCCTCAAAAAAAATCACAGAACCAAACTAACACTGTAAAGTAAATTAAAATGATTACAAAGACATTCAAATGTAATGTACGACTATAGTCGCTGAAGACCTTAAAATAGACTTTTTTATAAGAAGAAGAAAGAAAGGGCACGAGAAGGGGCACATGTACCCGACAGTGATGATGATAACCGCAGCGGTGAATTTACCTGCGTGACGGCATAAATGTGAATAGGTTTCGTAATTGTGTCTAGTTGCGATATGGCGGGCCTTTTGTTTGGCTTTCATTATTTTACTCCTCTTGTTTCCCGTTTTGTTGCTGCTCACATATTTTACGACTAAATCATCACGACGATAATAAATGTTGACCGAAACGGCCGCCAGTCGACCGTTATGCGTCGTGTTTTACAACTACCTAAAACATAAAAATAAAACGTATTAAAAAAAAATGCTGAAGCCGTGAAAATCAGATCATCAAAGTGAAAACAAACACGGTCGCGATCGTCAACTTTTATTAAATACTCATTGACGGTGCGAACTAAATCTACGGCCTCCTCCACTTCACCTGTAAACAAACTGGTCAGTCGAAAATATTTATCAGTCTATTGAAAACAAACAAAAAAAAGCTGATAATTTCAAATTAACAGACGTAAAACGAAACCTGATAAATTTTTTTAGTGTATTGTTATTTACGGGTTGTCTCCAGTTACTTCAAAGTTTCAGTTTTCATTTGCTGTGTGTGTGTGTGTGTTCCGTTATTATTTTTATTGACAGACAAGCTGGGTGCCCGGCGTTGCCCGAGATGTCATTTATCTATAACCCCCGATACGACTCCAATTTCGGCTGCTTTTGCGCAATTTTTATGTAACGCTACTCGAACCCTAATCATTATAATTAACTCTGAAAAATATTTCTTCAACGCAAATATCTGCCGTGTTTGCATGTTCCAAAATTTGCACCCCGCTACCCCTGCATCTGAGGGGTAAATGCCAATTTGAATGGCGTAACTAAACACAGTGACTTCCATAACCTTTGATTTGACTCCAATCTCGGTTGTATTCGCGTTATTTTACTGTAAAGCATCTCCACCCCAAACCCGAAGGGTGTCGTTTTCACAGGGCGTAGGGGATGAAAATTGTATTCAGATAACATTGGTAGAAACACTATCAATATCTTTGACCCCTAAAAATATCGGCTGTTTTAGTATGTTTAAATATTTCCACCCCCGCTTCTGGGGGTGGAAGACGCGTCTCACCCCGACAGTGTTTGTTTCCTGGTCGCAAAGAACACGTGTACGAAATTTGGTGAAAATTGCTCGACTGGTATTTTATTTAGAAAACGTTTGTATGGGAAATAGAAAATGGTTGTTTTTAGGGGTTTCCCGGAAATTATTCGATTTTTTCTCGCCTTTTAAACCTTCCCTAGACCTCCACGAACATTTCAAGACTAAGATAAGATAAATCCGTTCAGCCGTTCTCGAGTTTTAGTGAGACTAACGAACAGCAATTCATTTATATATATATATATATATATATATATATATAGATAGATAGATAGATTAATTTGGATCGCTGCAACTTCAGGTCACGCTCCTCACTTCTTTAGATGATTTCGGTCCAAAAAGGTTCCCATTAGTGTCTCCAAAGAGTCCGTTTAAATAATACGAGGCTTGTTCAGCAAGAACGAGGGTGGTTTTCCGACCCAACAATGATAGAAGATATTTTTCAACACTTGTAACTTCTGCCAGCGATGCTGCTGCCATCTCTGTTAACCCGTCCAAAAAGTACTCGGCGTTTTTCTCTGCAAAATACACTACAGTAATTGACTTCGCCAACAGAGCGTTGGAAATGTTCATCCCAACATGTTTTTGGTCTAACGTGAGCAAACGCGGCACCCAACGCGCTGACAGCTTTCTCATGCCTAAATGTTGATTTAATATGTGACAAACACGTTCTTCGTGACCTCTGCTGTCTCTCTCTCACTTTATTTCGGCGGTCGTGTAGCACCATTTGGTGAACTTTGGCGACGTTCATCGTCTCCCAAGCTCCTTACGGCCACGTTTAAATTCAGCTGCCCAAAATTTCACTATGGCAAATGATGGTGCAGTGTCCCCCCCCCATACTCATCATTTGATTTGTTGTAGGCGTATTGCCTTTTTCAAAAACAAATATTTACTAACAGCTTGATACTCGATTTTCTCCATTTTCACAAAAAAAAACACTCACATCAACTCGCTCAAACGACTGTTACGTAACAACTACGCGTCCAAACTGGCTGAAACTTTGGTGAGTAACTGTCGACAGATGAACGACGAAATTCAGTAGATTTTTATTTACCAGTGCTGCCATCTTCACGTTGAGGTCGGGAACTTTTCAGACCACCCCCGTAAGTAAGTGTACTGAGACCATCACGGGGTGTGATTTCTTTTTTTTCTTTTTAGAACGAGCATCGCTGGAACACGTAAAGTCACGTTGCGGTGTCCACTTGCGTGAAAATATGTCGGTAAGAAATCACGCCAACGTGCTGTGACCCCCCTTCCGCTTAAATTAGAAGGTCTGGTTTCTCTGAGCTCAATTTTGACTGCAGATAAAACGTGGGTGGCTCATTACACGCCTGAGTCAAAAAGACAGTCGAAACAATGACGTCACACCAATACAACATCAGCCAAAAAAAGAAAAACCACAATTTCAGGCAAAAAAAATCAAAAGGAATAATTTTGGCTTCAGGGGAGACCATAAATGCCCAACGATATTGTTAGGCCCTTAAAAATACTCAAAAGGAGCAATGAAAAGAGAAGGAGGATAATGCCGACGAGAGAAGTGTGCTTGTTGTACGACAACGCCCCTTCCTCACCCAAGGTGCTCTTGGACTTATGTAGTTGCGATGTTGCCCGTATTTTTTCACCTCTCTTGATGACACACACGTGTTTCAACTGACGAGCAGGTGCAGAAAGATGGTTCTGAAGGAGCCGGCGAGAGAGTTCGTCGAGGAGGGCATAAAGAAGCTTGTGCCGCCAACGGTTCACCACAAGCACTGAACGAGGTTGACGATTTTTATGTGGAAGAAATAATCAACAAGTATGTCAACAACATCCTGTGAACGTGCCTCGTATATTCACTACACTTTTCTGTCTGCTGAATGCTTCATTATCGGTAAAATATTTTTCAATTCTCCAGACTTTTTCTGTTTATGGACTTTGCCTGCTGTCCGGGATTTATTTTCATTCAATTCTTTACAACACAAACTTCTTTCTTCAACAATAGTCTTCTTTGACGTTTTCATTCTCGTTTCCCAGGCTTTCCTACTCGACAGCTGCTTGTTAAGGACAATCTCTGCCCAAGTTCTCAGGCTAGAATAGCTTTGTCGTCATCTTCGCCAGAGCAGGACATGGAAACGTCGCTCTACTTTGTCACAAGTCCGAGAACTGTTTTAGAAAAAAATAACAATTCACCGACTCTGAATCTTTATTGACACCTGAATTTTATTTTTGCGACGAGGCTGATCCTTCCTGCTCGTACGTTGTTGTATCCAGAAGGCCAGGCTAATCCTACCTTGTTCGTGTTAAGTGCAGCCGTCGCGGCTTTGAACTGGCAAATTACTGGCAGTGCTACGCCAGGGAAGTGGATTTTAAAATCAAATTTTGCGCTCGCTCTCTTTGTGCCACTGTAATGAAATATCATCCCCCCCTCCCCCACGCTCGGAACTGTTGAAATTAGACCCTCTCTCGGTCGATCCCCCCTTTGGCCGTGCGGTTCTCAAACGACTCTGCGTTGCACAAGAAATAAATAGAGAAAATCGCTCATCAGCGCCGCTGCACGGAGGAGAGTCTAAAATCCCCAGGCAGCACAGGAGGGGGGGGGGGGAATGATTAACAGATCCAATTCACGAAGAACTTTCTCAGACTGGATTTTCGATTCCCGGCCGGATGAGCTGGTTAAGCTAAAAAGCTATTTTTTAATTGTGCTTCAATATGAAGCAGAATCAAAGAGAAATTATGAGAGACTGCAACAGTGTCGTAGTTCTAATTCCTTTCTCAATCTCTGAAAGGAGAAAAAATAATCTAATCCTCAGCTTTAAGCTTACAGTTCCCATTATGGTCTTAACCAAGTATAGTTGGAGAGAAATACGATGCGCAGTAATCCCACTGACCTACAGTTGTAGAGCTCAACTTTTAACACGAACCTTTGTTACGGCAACTTGTCAGCGTAAAAACTATTCTGAAACAACGTCGCAAGAGAATATATACTGTGTGTTACGTCCAGGAGATATGCTCTGCGTCAAAAAAGTTAAGTGATTGTAGCGTTGCGGCAGAAGTGGCCTCAGACGACAACACCCCCCCCCCCCATCCGTCTTCTCCCTTCTCCTACTGCGCAACTCATACGACTTCCTGTTTTCTCACGAACAAAGAAGTCAACAAAAGCAGACCAAGTTCTTAAGACTCAAAAATCGTTCGCTTACCGTTTTTCCATCAACGAAATGCTAACAAAAATAATTTTTTTTTCTCGTGGGAATGTAAAATCTGACTGAAAGTACAGTGAAAGCCAATGACCGAGGCAAAGGTAAAAACTACTTCGTGAATGCGCAGGCTGCGACAGCCCAAGGTTCCACGCTCGATCCCAGGAACAACAGACGATGACGTTGGACTTGGACAACGACAGTGGCACGTAGCCGCCGACAAGTTATAAAATATTAATTTGTTTCTTTCGATTATTTGTAGTACTAAGGGTTCAGATGACGGATTTTCGGCAAAAAAATGTATCAAAAGAACTTTGGAAATAAAGGTCTTTTTGCATAAAAGCTTTGATTAATTACGGTTGGAATCCAGTGAATGTAGAGCAAATGCGAGTTATTTGAAAGTTCAGGACAATAGTTTCACAGCGACATGGCATGATTAAGTTGGTCTGTGCTCTGTAATGTCGCCATAAACGAAAAAGGGAACCAAGGGGACTAAAAACACACTTGAGACAGAGGTTGATCGGAGTGGCTGACGATCAGTGCTCCACGACCGTAGTCAGTCTAGATTCTGTTTTAAAGGTACGGACAACATTACTGAAGACGGACGAAAAAGAACAACGGAAAGGGGAAATTATTGAGGAAGAGGAATATTAACTTGCGCAAGGTTTTCCTGGTGAACTGGTTGTTGAAAGAGTTCTTGGGTTTCCAGCCGGGTGGCGTAGCAGGAACACGACGTTTCGTCGACTATCACCGTCGACATCTTCTCAGTGGAAGATGTCTAGTCCGGGCGAAGTTACTGCCTATTTATCCAGGTCGGTCTGGACCAGCGCTGTGGCGGCAGTACAGCCTCCACCAATCACACTATTCTGCGACGAGTTTTGGACTACGGCGGTCCTAGGCGGCCTCACTAGAGGGTCCCGTGCGTGGCTGAGATGATTTCCGGTGTCTCTATTTATTCTGGGTTTTTTATCCCGTATTTGCAGAGCCTCAAGTATCACGCTGTCCTAGTACCCACTGGTGTTGTCAAGAACTTTGGTGTTACTGAAGCTTATTTTATGCTCCGTGTTCAGCAGGCGCTGATTTTGAAGGCTGGCCGAGACGTAAGAACTTTGTCGGGACTAGACATTCCACCAAGAAGATGTCGACGGTGATAGTCGACGAAACGTCGTGTTTCTGCTACGCCACCCAAGAACTCTTTCAACAACAGGAATACATTAACCATCCAGCTTACTATTAGGATTTCGTTAATTGTTTCTAAACCTGTACTTGTGTATTTCCTGGAAATGGAACATTACAGTTGTAAAAACGAGTATAGAAGGATAATGTACGAACAACAAGGGATGAATTACGTGTACGAAATGACGAATCAGCCCGGAATATTTTTTTTTCATATTATCGTATACAAAAAATGGAAGTATTTGTTATAAATATACGTTATCTCCTACAGTGTAATAATGGTATTGTTTTTACGCGGTCTCCCAGTTATGCCGTCCCGCTGCCAGACAGCCTCTCACCGTCGCCCTCCCTCCCTGGTGTAACGTGTCTCTGGCGATATTAAACGTCCGTAGCGCCACCATATTTCAGGGGCCGGAGAGAATAAATTAACCCCGCGACAATAACAGGAGCGACGGCGGCCTTCCTCGTCCTCCCGTTGTCATTGCAGCTTATCTGCAGCGAGTCTGTAGCGACAGCTGCCCGCGTGCAACATAAATCTACGAGGAAAAAAAGACACCAGCACTCGGCTTCAGCTTTACAGGTACCTTTGCCCCGGCCCTACCATTACTTTTTCGTCTTTCAGAGGGAACTGAACTCGCAGAGGGATCTTCCCTGGTAAGAGAATCATAGTTGAGATGCATATCCTTGCGCGGGCGACGCCAGACAGTGGGTAAGACCCTCTAAAAGAAAGTTCTAACAAAGATGTTATGAAGCGATGGGAACAACCTTGCCCGTGTTACTGAAGAATAGGTTGTCAAAATAAATCCAATACCGATATCAGTCTGCATCACCGAGTTTCATCAAAATTTCTTTTTTCTTTTCCGTAGCATAATTACGTGGAAGCGAAAGGCAATCAACATGTTGAGTTCATCTTTGGACTATTATTAATATAATAAACTTATCGTATTTGGAAAATACCCGAAGAAGGAACAAATGTGTGTCGAAACGTCATTACAATATATATTGTAGCGTCCGACCTTTCGTCCTTCCGTTTCTCGACTGAATTTAATTTTAATTTTTTGGAATGTAATCACCAAAATAATTTTATTTGTAATTAATTGATTTCTCGAGCCCATGAAACGTTCAACATCTGCAGGGCGTGGTTATTTATGACACCAGTGGGACCCTCCGTCTCTGCGCGCGTCTTACAACAACAATACTCTACAATATGCGGCGCGGCAAACGGACACCGACGTAGCCAATAAATCGACAATGCAACATAATCACGTTACAATATATATTGTAGTGAATAACATCGGTAAGTGGTCGCCCTTTGTATCTCGGGCCTGAGAGGGTCTCGGCGGAATTAATTAAAAGTGCACGTGTGTCGGAGAGGCCCCCAGAAGCCGAGGGTACGCGTCCCTTTACTTTTGCATCGTTTGGGGGACGGGGGGACGGAGTAAGGGTATATACTCCGCACCAGGGAGACTGACCAGAGAGTGGACAGAAAGTGAAGTGAGAGAGGCGAGAGGGTGCAAAATTTGGCGAGCTGTAACGAACAAAAGTTTTGGAGTGTGGACGTCCATCGCGGGTAGGCCGTAGAAGGAGATCGTGGGCTGCTACAAGACCAGTGATCCCCGCTGCAAGTCAGCTGATGCTACGAGATAAAGTAAGGGTCACCATTAATGTAAAGTGCCTTCAGACGTTAAAGATTTTTTTAACACAGTACGGAACTAAGCTCTGTTTATGAATTTCCACCGAGCCGCCCACATTACCTTGTAGAGAAGGAGGATTTCATTAACCAAGTCGGGGCTAATTATTATTTTTTTTTTGCAGACTATAGCTGCTGGCGCCCAATCAATTTTTTTAATTTTTTTTTTGTAATAAAGTTTTTTTTATATATGGAAATAAAGTCTAATCATTACAATATATATATATAAAATAAAAAGTATCGGTATAGTGATCATCAATTGTTTTAATTCAAAAACAAACGTTAAATTAAAACTATTAATTTAAAAATTAAGTTTAGTAGGTTACGGTTCGTATTATTTGTTGATAATTTTTCTTCCCTCTAAAAGACACTTATTCCTTGTCAACGACGAATCCATTCAACCAATCTCCATTTCATTTTACATCTATTCTTACTTTCTCCTCATTCCATTTTCAACAATTCTCGATAAAGAATACGGTTACTAATTTTACGCACACAAATGATGTTCAAAATCTGGATAAACGAAGGAAATATTCACCAAGGGGGTTGAAACAAAATATGGAATGAATAAACGTTGAATTTAAAAGTAAGCGGTACCTTCATGAAAATAATCGATGCTTTGATTATAAAACTTCGGCCGTAACTCATTTCGTAACATTCACATTGACAAGAATCGTTACAGTAAGTGATTTTCAATAGTAGGTATTAAACTAGACAATAGAGGTGCCGAGATGTTCCGTTGGGTTATGCTGGTATCTTTAATGCGGGTTATGTTCACAAATGGTTCGAGGCGGGGAAGTTACGCCCGATCAAATAAGGGCCAGTTCCTCAGCTTTTCGCAAAGGTTAATTACATTAGAAAATTTCTTTCCAGCTACAGTAGAGTACAATCCTACAGAAGTGTAATAAGATTTTTATTGCAACTATTAATTTTATAAATAACTAACTGGGTGTCCGGCGTTTCCCGGGTTGTTATAATTAAACTCAGCGACGTCCATAACCCCAGATTCGACTCAAATATCGGTTATTTTTCGCGTTATGTGTTTTTGTAACGCCTGTCAACCCCCAGCCCTAAGGTTACTCCCCTCCTACGCCAAAAGGGGTTGAAATTATACACCGAGGAGAAATACCATCAACCTCAATGACCCCGAAAACTATAATATCGCTATAATCAACGCTAATATCGGCCGTTTGAGCGTTTGAAAATTTCCATCGTCTCCCTTGGGGGTTGAACGGCCAAGTTGAATGTCAATTAAACTCAGCAACTTCCATAACCCCGGATTCGTCCCCAATCTCGGTTATTTTTCGCTTTATTTGTTTTTTTTAACGCCGCTCAATCTCAACCCCTAAGGGTGCACCACATCCTAAGTCAAAAGGGGTTAAAATTATACACTGGGGAGAAATACCATCATTCTCAATGAGCCCGAAATATATATATTCAACGCAAATATCGGCTGTTAGAGCGTTTGAAAATTTCCATCGTCGCCCTTGGCGGTTGAACGCCAAGTTGAATGTAAATTAAACTCAAAGACTTCCATAACCCCGGATTCGTCTCCAGTATCAGTAATTTTATCGTTATTTGTTTTTGTAACGCCCCTCAACCCCCTCCCCTAAGAGTGTTCACCTCCCACGTCGAAAGAGTTTGGCAAATTAATGATGCGAAAATATTACACAATTTCATCCGTATGTGCAAAGTGCGCCCTGTAAAATAAGAAATATCTCAGGGTGGAACGTTAGACAATCAATCATGAAAATTTCTATTGAAATAGTTTTATAAATGTAACAACCGCGGTATTTTCTTACGTTAAGTTCAGCCGTCCTCTTCCTTATTTTTAACCACACGACTTCCTCTGCAGATTCGTTGCAATTCGTCGCCTTCAGAGATTATTTTTTTACCTGAAGCTTTGCAAATCCTCAACCATCTTGATGAGCGTAGCAGCATATTTTGTCTGTATCCAGACGCACCATGCAAATCTCGATCCTCTATCTCTCTCTCTCCGAACGTACAGTTAGTTCCCCCCCCCTCCAAAACTGCCCTTTTCAACTCCTGTGACCACCCGCTGCGTGGACGAGGCAAGAAAAAAAACTGCAGCTCCGAATCCAATTTCCCGGCGTCCTGTTTTTTTTAAGAAAGCAAATTCTTGTTCCAATTTGCGCAAAATTTGTATCTGTATTTCCAATATGGGAAATGTTATCATAAAAAACATTATAAATAAGAGACACGATCACACCACGCTATATACTATCATTAATGATGTTTTTTTTTATAAGTAACTGGCTTCTGTTCACGACCTAATCAAGACATCAACGGTGAATCACTCAGAAAAGAGTCCTGGGTTATAATGGTGTTACTATATTTAACAAGTTTCTCGCATTGGAACAGCCAGCCAGTTGCCTGTCGAGGCACGGAGAAGGGAATGCTGCGTCCCCACAGAAAACTCCTCTCCCGCTATCGGAAGGGCGTGGGTCAAGTACCCAATGCCCGACCTACCTGATCCAGGTTTTTCTAGGGTTTTCCCTGCATTTCTTTAGGCGAATGCCGAGTAGGATCTTTAAACGATAGCCCGGGGGCCCCTAGTTAACCCTTGGCTACCTTCTTCTACCCTTCCACATCCCCCCTTTCAGATCCCTTCCTATGCTATTAAAGGGGAGTTGCCACCACGTGGATTATCCTCATGTAGCCTGTTATCCTAAAAAAAGAAAAAAAAGAACTAACTAAGTTTTTGCTTATCCACTACTTCTACTCAATTAATGGACTGACAAACATACGGAACGTTTAGTGACGACAGCAAACTAAAGGTTATGAACCATTCGTTAATTTGATTCAAGTGAAGTATCTCTGAAGTCCGTCCACAAAGAATGATATGTGCGGCCACGCATCGATTATAATCAAAGTTGGCCCAACTTCCAAAAAAACTATTCTACCCCCTGATGAAAGTTCTGCATTATCGCAAGCAACAGTACTTTTCTTCTGGAAAATGCCCTCTACAAGGAACCGTCCAGGTTGGATGCTGCGAGATGATCGGGCGAACACGTTACATGCAGGAGGATATTGAGGATGTCTTTCGTCGTCACCTGTCGTCCGTTGCGACATGGAAATCGCACCCTCGAGGACAATTATTCATCTCGCCAATCCGTCGCGCAGAAAGCGTAGGATTTCTCCCACTCGTGATTTATAAGGACGGAAAAATCTGCAGCGCGTTAAAAACACGAGGAGATCCTCTGAAAGCGAAGGAGCTCTTTCTCTCTCTCTCTCTCCCTCTCTCTGACAAGCGACAATCCCGGAAAGGCTCACACGCACCACCAAGAATTTAATAGAAAAACTTCCCTCGCCTTCGCACGCCGGGGGTACGCATTCTAAACTTGCTCTCTACTTTTTTTTTCTTCCTCCCTCCCCCCTCTCCTCCTTCTTTACGGCCGTATTTTATTTTTGTTTAAACTTTTGTTATCTCGCCTACCATCTCCTTCCCCCCCCCCCCCCTCGGCTCTTCCTTAATGTAATTCTGGTTTCCACAATCCGCAATATCGCGCAGTGCTGTTGATGAAAAATTATTCTTTGCCCCAAGCACGAGGCACGGCATTTGCTTTAAAAACGAAATTTTCGTTACGTTTGTTATGGATCTGGCGGGCCTCTACGACGTAGAAGAAAGAAAATATGAAATATATAAATGTTAAAGCGAAACCTCGAATAAAAGCTGGAGTCTAATTCAAAGTTAAATCAAGAAAATCAATAATAAAAAAAAAAACAGACGATTTGTAGAGAAAAAATTGTAGCACTAAAGCAAAAAAGTTATTACAATATCACGACGATTCGTCTACAATTCTGAAACTTCATAAAGTTTTGGCTGTGCCCACACATGCTAAAATTAATATAAATACCACACACAACATTTCTGGGATCTTTGTTCCACTCCTCAGGTGCTCATTACGCTAAACCCTTCTGTTTTCCCATTGTCGTTGCTCCCTTATTGTTACGTCACTCCTTCGTCTCTCCCGTTGTCGTTACGTTTTACGTCGCTTTTGAGTGTTGTCAACTGACCACTGCAGTTGTGTCGCTCTAGGCTCTTCTTCAGCACCTGACGAAAGGAACAAGGATCCCAGAAACGTTGTTGTGCGGTATTTATATTACCTTTTTTTTGTCTGTATTTCGCTATGTTTTGTTATTCATTATTTTCAATCAGACGCAAACATTTTTCATTACGTTTAAAATTAGATGAGCAAGTCCGAAAACTGTGGACGAAACGTCGTGATACCGTAATTATTTTTGTTTTAGTCGAATAATACAAATTTTTTGAGACAAGTTGCCCGTTTTATGTTTACTTGTAAGATTACAATTGGCAGATTAACTAAAATGGACCAATGTAAAGATCACGTTACGTTTCAGTATCCGATTTTGAATATTAGTTTATTTCAGGGAGACGGTAACATGCATTTCCACCCCCACCCCCTCCCTAGAGTATTTTATCCACAAACGATTCGAATGGGAATGAAAAATGATTTTATGGCTTTTACTGTGGAATTATAAAGAATAATTATCACAAAATACGGCATGGAACCAAGAAAATACCTCGTAGTAAGGAAGCTGAGGACTTTTCTGGAAATAATTTTTCTTTTTCTTTTATAAAATTGGCGACTTTAAAAATAATTATAACTGATACCGTTGTTTAGGAAACAAGATCAGTAAAGAATTGAATTAAAATGGACGACACCTGAAGAAGGTTAAACACCTCTTCAAGAACATTACCACAAATAAATTTCAGACTCGAGGAAAAAAGCTTTTCTAAACTGTACGGATGAAGGGTAAGAAGACGTAAAAGCCAAACATGAAGGCCAGAAGAAAAGCTTTTAAAATGAGTTTCTTCAAGAAAAGAAAAATATAATAGCTGATAGTCGAAATGATCTGACAAAATGAGGAATGAAAAAAAAAAAAGCATTATATCCGGGGTGGATAAGAAAACTTTCCTTTACAGAGACGAAAAACTGAGGTTTCAGTGAACACAATATACAGAATAATTTTTCAACCATTGCACAGTAATGACAATTGTAAATATTAGTTAACGAAGAGGTTCTGTACAGACGGTTGTAAGATATTAAATACTTCAAAATTATTTACTACCATTTCTTCTACAGTTTTCATTTAACATAAGTGAAAATTATTAGTTAGAAACGAAGGAAGGTTCCTGGGCCGTATTTTTATTTTTTATTTTTCAAGAAACGTGTAGTTTGTTTAACTCCCGCACCTACGCGACGCGCCCCGAAAGTATTTATCATCTCTCGCAAACGGAACAGTCGGCCAGCTGCCTCCTAAGCTGGTCGAGGTACGGATAAGGGAATGCTGCGTCCCCACAGCAATCTCTTCTCCCGCTATCGGAAGGGCGTGGGACAAGTATCCAATGCCCGACTTACCTGATGCAGGTTTTTCTAGGATTTTCCCTGCTTTACTTTTAGGTGAATTGTCGGGTAGGATCCTTAAACCATAGCCCGGAAGCCCCTAGTTAACCCTTGGCTACCTTCCTCTACCCTTCCGCATCCCCCCCTTTCACTCCCTTTCCTATGCTATAAGAGGGGGAGTTGCCACGATGGGGATTACCCTGTACATAGCCTGTCTACATCTACTTCTTCTCTTCTCGTTTGTTCCGTGCTGCCTCCCAATGCTCAATTTCCGCCCTGGCACGCCTCCTGCACTCATATCAACACGTGAGGAAATCAACAAAGAGTGCAGAGACGTTGTACGGTATTTATTTGATCCACTAATTTTGTCTGTGTTACTGGCTACCTAATTAAATTTGCGGTGTAGAAATTGTCGCTCCTGTCAGATTACTGCCTATGCTATTAAAGGGGAGTTGCCACCACGTGGATTACCGTTACTCTAAAAAAATATAGATATAAAAAAAATTATTATTTTTTCTTTCTCCTATATCTTATCGTCTTTAATCCGTTTCCTATCGAGTCCATCAGCACCTGGCGTTGCAGGGGGAGCAATTAGTCAATAATTTTAAATGGTAAAATTTCGAACGTAACATTCACTATACGTTAAAAAAAAACCCTGTAACAATCACAATTTGAAACGCGATATCACGCGATGAAAGGAAATTATTTTTTCGGCAAGCAACAATTTTATTTATTAGATAAATGAATAGCCACATGACAGACACACACACACACACAAATCCTGCAAATAGTAGATGACTAACGAAATAAATTCAAAGAAACTTGTTGTTTTCTACGGAGTATTTCTATGAGTGTTTACAGGCGTTGAGGCGTGGACCTTGTTTGCTTCCTCGCTGTGCTTTGGAACTTTGAAAATTAATCATAAACCTCAAAATTTCCATATAGTTCTCCAAGTACTGATATTTCTCGAGAATGTCCCTCTCCTGCCCCTTTTATATTATTAATACGCTCACTAAATGTGGAAGGTTTATTATTATTATTATTATTATTTAGAGCGGCGTGAAGAGGAGTGACATGAGTTCGCGCGTTATTTTCCGTTTTCACTCCCTCCCGTGAGAGGAGAGAGGATGAAGGACGATGCAGCAGAGCCTGACGTGTTTAAATTTCGCAGGTGAATGTCTCGACCGTAACGAGGTATAGGGGGCGCTAATGAACACGTACCCGAAAACCCGCGGGATAAATATTCATGCGACACTAACGCACACACGGAAGCGCCTTCTAATTGGAACAAAGAGAACAGAAGAGAAGGGAAAAGGGGGGGAGGGGGGAGAGAGAGAAAAAAAACAAACGACTTATCCTTCCTAGACGTGTAATTACAATAATTAGGAAATGAAGACAGGAGATACCGACAGTTATTATGCATGTATTTAGTATCTTAAGGGAAGGACGAAGGACACTGTTGTTCTTTCGCGAGTGAAGTACATTAACGTAGACACATTCTCGAAAATATTAAACGGAAACATTAAAATATTTTCGACTCTACTGTAAGTTAACTGAAGCATACATAATATATTGTAATAATTAAATATGAAGATTTAATTAAATTAATTTTGCCCCACGTTGTTGGGCCCTGTTTATGTAATAATTAAATATGGATAAATGAATTAAATTAGCCCCACGTTGGGCGCCATTATATGTAGTATTTAAATATAGAAGATTTTAATAAAAGAATTTTGCCCCACGTTGTTGGGCCTTTTTATGCAATAATTAAAAGGGTTGACTTATTTAAAAGAATTAATCAGATTTTAAAATATAATCTTTGAAAGTACAAATTGTAATCCCTACCTTCTACGTCAAATTTCATCAAGTTAACAAACAAATATTTTATTTTAATTTTGCAATTCGTGGCGTTCAAGTTGAAATACAACCTTATATTTTACTTTTTATTTATTTATTTTTTTTTTGGGGCAACAGGCTACATGAGGGTGATTCACATTGGGCAACTCCCCTTTAATAGCATAGGAAGGGATTAGAAAGGGGGGATGCGGAAGGGTAGAGGAAGGTAGCCAAGGGTTACTAGGGGCCCCCGGGCTATGGTTTAAGGATCCTACCCGGCATTCGCCTAAAGAAATGCAGGGAAAACCCTAGAAAAACCTGCATCGGGTAGGTCGGGCATTTGGTACTTGTCCCACGCCCTTCCGATGACGGGAGAATCAAATTCTCTTTATATCAGGGTCATTACTGGGTTCGACAGTAAGAACAATCCAATTTAACAAACTAACATTAACAGTTGAAGCTCATTGAAGCTAACTTAATACAATATGAAAATAAACTAAATGAAAGAAACTAAATGAAAAGAAAAACGAACGAAATCTGACTTCTACCTTTAATCCTCGTTTACAGATTTTAAAATAATTGTTTTGTACTTACGAATGTCTTTCCGGTACCAGATCTGATTCTTGGAGCTTGAGGACAACACTCACTAAAAAGGCCATTATTCACTGATTCTACACATTAAATTTTCAATACACGCGGTCGATGTTCTCGTTCTCTGCCACCTGGAACTTTGGATCAGCCGCTCCTCAGTCAGCCCTCGGACCTACTAGGTCTCCTTGGTGCCTCTATGCGGAATTTATTTCTGTCTGTCCGAAGCAAAACCTTTTGCTTCCAACTTTGCGATTATTATTTGAGTCTCTCCGTCAAAACTGTTTACACGCTTTTTTTGTAAACTAACAGATCTCGCAGTTGGACTTTTTGGACCACGCTATTCATACTTTTTAAATTAGCATCCACATTTTACGATTTCAGTTCGCGACGCAGACTTTTCTGTTTCGCGTCTCGCCGCAGACTAACTAACTAGAGCGCGCCACTCATTAACCTCGAAAAGTTGTTCGATTCCTCGTCCGAAATCTACTTTGTTATTATTTAAATAAATATGTTTAGACAAAACCGAATAATTTTGAGTACTGTTATTTATGTTTTTTTAACCTACTTTTTAATGACCGCTTGGTTTGTCCTGTATAGCCTACGTGACTTGAACAATCCAGACAATTTAATTGTATAAATTACATTTTCCTTGTCTAAATTTCGTCCTTAATATTTTTATTTACTATTTCTAAATAATTATGAGCCTTTAAAAATAATTTTGACACCATAGTTTTTCTAAGAGTCCTATTAATTTGTGTTGTAAGCAAGCAACATGAGGTAAAACTGTGAAACTACATTTTTTGTTGTCAATTTTAATATGTAAATTGTTACTGTTATTTTTTTATATAATTTAATCTGACCCTAATGTGCTCATTGATAAATTTAAGAGTTTTTTTTTCTGACTTAGAAAATTGGCTGATGTTTATTTATTGGCTTCTGAGTCAGTTGCAGCCTGTAGTCGTCTGGAACACTGACTCGTCTCTTCATCGGTTACTCCCACCGCCTGGCAGTTTCAATTTACAACCCCCGCGGAGGAAAATTCCCCTCTCCGTAAAGTTGGGTGGAATCCAAGGCATAACTTTGATTGGTGAACGACCGCCTTTAGACTTTTGAAATTGGAGAAAATTCATCCGAGTCAACACATTCGCGAGGGTGGTGTGGGGAGGGAGGGGGGGGGGGGAGGGCGGAAACTGTCGGGTTAAACTTGTCAATGCCGTGTGGGAGTTCCACGGTTTTATGAAAATGTAAGTAACTTTCGGATAAGTTCAACTACGAGGAGAGACGAGATTAGACGTCCGGGATTAATAAACACATTCATTTAGGGAAGAAAACTCTTTAAATACATACGGACGAGGAAGAAATCTGGTGGCTATTGTAAGAATATACATGACACGCAGCAAGAATCCAATTTACAGGAATCATTTACAAGGGAAGTAAAGGTATCTGTTGTAGCGCGATAGTTTTATTATTGATATATATATATATATATATATATATATATATTTCATTTTAATGTAATTAGACATTAGCAAGGGTTGAGAGCTTGACAAGTTGGAATTTGACCAGGCGCCGCCGTGCCGGATAGATAATCCCTAAGGTCTGGACTTAGGCACGTAGGATGTTGACCCTCGGAAGTTACCTGGACTGTCGCACCGTGGGAAACGTCTCTCCAAAAATCCGAGTAATTGAATTAACACGTGACTGCCTGAATCAATCACATTTCTTGGTTCAGGAAAGATCGATCCAAAATTGGTTGAGAACATCGATATTTCACATCCAGCGAAGGGGTTGTACAGCAAGTGTAGAGAGACTCCTCGACGAGCCGTCGCCAGGAATGGACGTGCATCATCCAGAGGACTCGGAAAGATCGAGGGTGCCAGATGATCACGGCCAAAGATGCACGCAAGTGTCTCAATCCTTGACGCTCCTGGGGGAAATTACCGTAAACCGCGGTTTAACTTGGGACTTACGGGATCCGATTGTTTTGCCCGGCTAACTGAACACGCATAATTTGTATTTATTTTATTTTTCTGATGTTCAGTTAAATTATTATTGAATTCTGTAAATTATCCCTTCACTTCATCATTTAATAAACCTACCACTATACTGTAATATAAAAAATACCAAAAATAAATAATGAAAAACGAACAGATGAAAAGAAACCCGTGTACAGCAAGATCCGAAAAAAAAGGGGAATACTCTACAATATATTTGTCACACGAGCCATTAAATTACAGTTTTTAGTCGAAGGAAACTGATAAGTAATTAAATAAGAGAGAGTTTGAATCAATTTATTTTTAAACTCCTCGGTCGTTTGGAGTAACCCAGACTCTTCTTGTCCTGGGAATTTTTCGTCTTTCGCAATAAGGAGCTTTTTTTCCTGTCTCCCTCCCCCCCCCCTCTCTCTCTATAATTCCGGCAACGTGGCACTTTGCGACTGTCTCGTCGATATTAATAACGTCATTTGAGAGAAAGAAATATCCGTAAGTCCTTGCATCATCATCTCCTCCTCGACGTACGTAATATCCCTCGCCTCCTCCACGTACTGCTAACGTTCTTCAATCTGTTTACCGGAAAATCTCAAGTCCTTATCACGTAATATGTTTTGCAGATTACAGTCTGGTTTCCCCTCGGAGTACGGTGATTCCTTGTGAAATCCTATTCTACGAGGAAAATTACCTAAATTTACGAGAAACAACCCCCATAGAGAGAGAGTGAGAGAGAGAGAGTGGGAGACAAGACGTACTGGCAGAAATGTCCCGTTAAGGAGATGAGTGTTGCGTGAGATGAGAATAGTTGACACTTCATCCAAGGAGAAATTTCGCTCAAAAAAATATAATATAACGCACAACCTAAAAGGTGAAATGCTTCTTAATAATAAAAAGTTTCCCATGCAGTTAAAGTTGTGAAAGTTTTTTTTATATATATTAATTTAATTACAGTCGCATCATCCTTGGGGATGCCTCCTCCTGTCTCTGTTTTTTTTTTCACTCAAGCCGAGGCACCTCGGCATGTTTTGAGAGGAGTATGTTCCGGGGTCGCATACGGTTAAGAGTTGTCCGCTGTTATTATTGGAATAGTCGGCCAGCTGCCTCCTAAACAGGTCAAGGCACGGCAAGGGGGAAAGCTGCGACCCCACAGCAAACCCCACTCATACCATCGGAAGGGCGTGGGATCGTAATGCCCGACCTACCTGATGCAGGTTTTTCTAGGGGTTTCCCTGCATCACTTAGAGCCGATTTGCCGGATAGGATCCTTAATGCATAGCCCGGGGGCCCTAGTTAACCCTTGGCTACCTTCCTCTACCTCTCCTTTTCCTATGCTATAAGAGGGGAGTTGCCACTATTTTTTTTTTGGTGTAGATAGGCTATGTATAGGGTAATCCACATAGTGGCAACTCCCCTCTTATAGCATAGGAAAGGGATTTGAAAGGGGGGATGCGGTAGGGTGTAGGAAGGTAGCCAAGGGTTACTAGGGCCCCCGGGCTATATTTTAAGGATCCTACCCAGCATTCGCCTAAAAGTAATGCAGGACAAACCCTATAAAAAACCTGCATCGGGTAGGTCGGGCATACTATGTGTATTAGCCTATATATAGCTTCTCTACACCTACAAAAATAAACAGTCGCATCAGGAGCCCAGGTTGTTAGCGACTCATTATGGGAACTCAATTTACCTCGCCGGGGGACTGATTTGACGAGAGTAACTCTCACGTACACATGCCCGCTCCGGGACCTGTGTGATGCGAGGCAGTCACGCTGACCCCTACACCACAGGAGGTCGGCTCAAGTTTTCTTCTACTCACGAAACACGGTTGTGGTGGACAGCGCATGATAAAAACGCTTTTCTTAAGAACAGAATTGCACATTACGTTATACTGAGAGTAAGTAAACATAGTTAAAGGTCACATGTATCTGATGTATTTTGAAAAATTCATGGTTTGGATTTTAGTCCAAAAAATCTCGAATCTTCTCAGAAAAAAATGACATACCACTGTGATAAAAAAGTAAGGTGAAATTGTCATTTAAAACTCCCGGGTATTAGGAAGGCAGGTAAATAAGGTTGGTAGGACTGTCTATAATATTTGACAAGTGTCTGTTTGTTAAAAGGTTTTTTATCTCAGAGTCACGTGTTTTTATAAACAACCAAAAGTGATTTTTGCAATGGGTGATTTTGTTGAGCAAAGAACTTGCATCAAATTTTGTTTGCTGAACGAATATTCTTGTGCGGACACGTTGAAGGCCTTTGGTGATCAAACTATGGCACAAAGAAACGTTTATAAGTGGTACAACGAGTTCAAAGACGAACCTCGCGCGCTCTGGACGACCATCAACGTCCAGAAAATCAAAGATTTGGTGCTTGAAAATCGTCGATGGACAATTAGAGATCTCGCTGATGGTGTTGGAACATCATTTGGCTCAGCCTGAACCATTTTGAAGAATGTTTCGTGTCTCAAACGCGTCACGTCTCGATTGGTGCGTGAAACTTTGCTGTCTGACTGTCAGGACCGCTGTGCATCATTACTGGAGACGAGACCCTGGAACCAGCGAACAATCCAGCGAATATCAAGGTCATGTTGACAGTCGTGGTGTGGTGCACTATGAATTCCTTCCGCGGGGCCAAACTGCCATCAAAGAATATTATGTGAGGCGTTGTGCGTCTGAAACGGCCGGAATCTTGGTTCCTTCATCACGATAATGCACCACGTCACTCTGCATTGGTTCTTGCCAAATACTCGACTCACATCGTTCCGCAACCACCGTATGCGAATTCTGGCTATTCAGCAAACTCAAAAGGCCAATGCGGGGACGCCGTTTTGACACGATTGAGGAGATAAAAACCGAATCGAAGAAGGTCTTGAAGGCTATACCGGAAAAAGACTATTCCGATTGTTTCGCGGACTGGAAAAATCGTTGGAAAAAGTGCGTTTTATCGGACGGGGATTACTTTGAAAGGGATGAAATTGACCTGGAAGAATAAATAAATAATTTATATTTTATAAATAAATTCACCTTACTTTTTGTTCACAGTGGTAAATGGAAATAGTTTCTTGTCTTTCCTTTTTTACTGCGACCTACCGGCAAAGTGTTGACTGTTGCCTACATTTCTGACACTTTATTTACTACCACCAAACTGTAAACGACGATTAATTGTCCCGCATAACTTGGCAAGACAGAGCATCCACTCCATTGCTTGACCTCCCCCCGAATAGCTCCTGAATTTCGAGGACGAAACTTGCAGAAACTCTGGGGGGGTCCTAGACGATGCTTAACCAACTGCTTAATGTGGAGGAGCCACGTCTAATTTCCCAGCCAAATGAGGGCGGCTTTGTCTCAAAGGAGTCGAGGGTAGACGGATGGTTTATTCATGCTGGTGGTACTCACGCATGTCGGAGAAGTCGTCCACCAGGATGATCTCTTTGAGCAGGTGTTCAGGAGATCGATCTATGACCGAGTGGACCGTGCGCAGGAGGATCGACCACGCCTCGTTGTGGAAGCAGATGATCACCGAAGTCGGAGGCAGGTTGGACACGTCGGCGTACCTGTTCGGCTCCTTGCACCTGCAAACAAACGCCATTTCAATTAACAAGTAATGGTGAAATGTGTACCGTAAACATAAATTACCCGAATAAATGAAATCCATCATCAGTTGTAGGAAACTTTAAGTGAGAAAGCTCTTCAAGATACATAAACAATTAGTAAGAGAAAATAAATAGCCAAACAGTGATAAATTAATTCCACAAAAAGGTTCCCGTAATCGTTGTTGCTTTCGCCAGGTGAGTCTAAACCCGCAGGAGCGTTGGTCTATTATTTAGCTAATTTTTTGACTAATTATTATGCTTTTAACACGGACGTTTTATATTTTATAATTTCTAAATCAGATATTTCAATATTTTCCACGTGCAAAATAAACAATTTTTTTGTGTCATTAATTAATTCCCCAAACCCTTCTTTGATCAAAGCCAGGACCTCTGAGTCCCACGATCTCTATAACCAAGTGCCTACGAGTCCTGACCAGTCACTTACCAGTTCCCTGTTTCTGATCGCGTAATTAAATTTTTACTTAAGACGATTGTCGTTTCAAAGATAAATTAATTCTGGCCGTCATCGGTAAAAATAAAAGGATCGACAGAAATTTAAGTACCACATATACTTTAAGAGAGGTGTGTGTGTGTGTGTGTTTGATGCTGCTGGTCCACGCCTATGGGATAGTACCATGAGACCTCCACTTAACTTTTATTTAAAAAATTTTGAGCTGAGCGCAGGTGAGGACCGAGGTTATTACAGGACTTTAATTAATAAGGACAAACATTGAAAATAATTAAATGAATTTAACTTCGAATAGAGCAATACAGCAAAAGACTGGCGTAATACAATTTTTTTTTTGGGAGGATATTCAGAAGAAGAAGAAAGAAACAACCGCTTGCATGTACATTTTGTGAAGGCGCCAGAGGAAAACGGATTAAATTCTTAATTTAGCTCTGAAATTTCATTAAAAAGAAGGTAGCAACCAGACAGATGTATTTAAATTTTTATTCAGTAAAAGAGGAGTGAATAATACTGTTACAGAGTCAGTAATCAGGTTAGGAAGAAAAAGGCATTGCGAATCAGAGTGAGAAAACTGTACGTTCCCCTCATTAATCACAAGCATGTGTCACATGAAGGGAATATTTATTTAGGAATATATTCATCAAGGTTTTCTCCTGCAGTCCTTACATTATACAATATCGTCTAAAATACAAGGACCCAGACCCTTGTAGGAGACATACGAAGGGCCTACCTTTGGGGATTCCTTTTCCTCTCCGTTTTTGAACTAAGGTTCCCACAAGCCGAGGCACCTCGGTCTGTTCTGAGAGGTGTATGTTCCGGGGTCACAGACCTTGGGCACACGGTAAGAGTTGTCCGCTATTCCCATTGGAATAGTCGGCCAGCTGCCTCCTAAACTGGCCGAGGTACGGAGAAGGGAATGCTGCGTCCCCACAGCAAACTCCTCTCCCGCTATCGGAAGGGCGTAGGACAAGTACCCAATCACCGACGTACCTGATGCAGGTTTTGCTATGGTTTTCCCTGCATTTCTTTAGGCGAATGCCGGGTAGGATCCTTAAAGTATAGCCCGGGGGCCCTAGTTAACCCTTGGCTACCTTCCTCTACCCTTCCGCATCCCCCCTTTTAAATCCCTTCCTATGCTATTAAAGGGGAATTGCCCAACGTGAATTACCCTCATGTAGCCTGTAGCCCTAAAAAAAAACAAAAAACAATACGTTCCAACATAGGGGTAGGATTCTCTCGCAGGTGAACCTTCCCAGAGGGCTCTGGCAGGGGGCTACCTTTGGGGATGCCTTCACAACTCTCTGGTTTTTTTGAACTAAAGTTCCCACATGCCGAGGCACCTCGGTCTGTTCTGAGAGGTCGCAAGACTTTGGGTATACGGTAAGAGTTGTCTGCTATTCCTATTGGAATAGCCGGCCAGCTGCCTCCTAAACAGGTCAAGGCACGGCGAGGGAAAAGCTGCGACCCCACAGCAAACTCTTCTCCCGCCATCGGAAGGGCGTGGGACAAGTACCAAATGCCCGACCTACCTGATGCAGGTTTTTCTAGAGTTTTCCCTGTATCACTTTTAGGCCGATTGCCGGGTAGGATCCTTAAACCATAGCCCGGGTACCCTAGTTAACCCTTGGCTACCTTCCTCTACCTTTCCGCATCCCCCCTTTCACTCCCTTTCCTATGCTATTAAAGGGGAGTTGCCACGATGTGGATTACCCTCGTGTTTCCTGGCTACACCTAAAAAAAACACAATACGTTCGATAAATTCCCTCAAAAATTTTATTTCACAGTTTTTACCCTCATACCGTCAATGATCCTCTTGAATAATAATCCTGGTGCGTCTTTTCATCAAATTTATTCCTTCAACTATTCCCGTTCAAGACGTTTAATAATATTCACGCATTTACTTTTTAAAAATTTATCTGAAGAACTTGGTGGTTGTTGTTTTTCTCCAAAAATTAAACCTTGGTTTTGTTTCGTGACGTCACTTGTCCCTCGTCTGTGCTTGTCTCCTCCTCGCAGTAGTAGTGTGCGTGTGAGTCAAGTTTTGTGTTTTTATTCTTGTGTGTATTTTATGATAGTTAATTGTCGAATCATTAATTATTTACTAGTACGCATTGAATTTTTATTATTATTAGAACTGTAAATATTATGAAAAAATTAACGTCTGATAGAAAATAATGAATAAGAAAGTTAGCCAATTCTGTCAAAAAAAATCTTGCCGGTCCTCTGGTCACTTCCTCCATCTTCTAACACCCCTCGTCCTCAACATCGCCCAACCATCGTTTTCGTGGTCCCCCTTTGCCCCCTTCTGCCACCTGGATTTCCTTTGTAGATCTTTTTGACAACCCTGGTCTTGTGACATTCGCTCTACATGGCCCGATCCATCTCAGTCTGATCACCTCTTTATTTCCAATACAATGCCTGCATACCCACCATACTGTTCCTCTAGTTCCCTATTTTTCTTCGTATTCTTCATTTCCCTAGTTCGTTTACCGCTCCAAAAAAATCTTTCTTAATATTTTCCTTTCCCATATTCCCAAAAAACTCTACTTCTTCCGCGGTCATTGTCCGTTATTTGTAATCGTAGCATCCAATTATATTATATTGTAATTTTATGTATTGACGTATCCTATTTCCTCATACGAGGACTAATGCAATAAAACAAATGAAAAATAATCCTTTTTTTAGTCGTTACTTCAGCTTTCTTAATTAATTTTTTACAGTAAAGCAGCAAAATTCTGCAGGCGGAATAGAACCAAACGCAAAACGATCTAATTATTTTTATTAATGTCTTCCCGAAGGGAGAAAAAAATATTAAAAAAAACGTGTGTGTTATCGTTCAACGATAATTTTTTTTCCAACTTAATCGATACATAAATAATTTAAAATGGAAAAAATTTTTTTAGGTCTGATTGGAAAATAATGAATAAGAAAGTTAGCCAATTCAGACAGACAATAAAAATGATAATATAAATACCACACAGCGTTTTTCTGCGATCCTTGTTCCCTTCCCTCAGGTGTGCGACGCAAAGCCTAGTTTTGTCACCTGACAACTGCAGTTGTGTCGCTCTAGGCTCTTCTCCTAACTTTCTTATTCATAAATAATTTAATTGGATAAGGGAGAGCGGGACAGGGCAAAATTCTGAAGAATAAAAAAAAATAGACAGACAACGATAGAGGTGGAAAAGACTGCCCTGAATCATAATTACTGAACCATTAATAGCACAGGTAAAAGGGGAAGAAAAAAATCCCCGAACAATGGATATAAAATCTTGTGGTACGGTAAAGACAGTTCCTCATCCGCAGGTATAATTGACTCCTCTCTCGTCTTAATGAGCGAGATTAGTCACTAGAATAATAAAAAGTAAAGCAATGTGCAGCCTTTGAAGCAATCACAGCGGCTCCGGGAGATGCGAGGGAAAGAGAAACCTATTATTCACGGAGAAACGGGGACGGGATTAAAACGTCTTTGAGAAGCCGAACAAGAAAAGATCCTGGGTGGTGGAGAGAGAAACTTACTCGTCATTGAGACTCTCTTTCCAAGTCCGCCAATTCCGTGATAACAGGCTTGATCGCAACATCAACAACGGCACCTCAGGTACGGACGGACGCTTTCTCTTCAAGAGTTTAGAGAGATTAAAAGGTAAAGCCTAAATAGTCGCGGAACAGGATGTTTGGAGGAAAAGTCGATACGCGGAGTTGCGCTCTTGAGGAAGTCTGCGGTTTACTTGAGCCAGTTAAGAAGATCGATACACAAGTGCTGTGATGGACGGAGGAAGATGCTTACGACAGAAACAAGTTCCATGCTGGAGGGAAGGGAGCAGAAGTAATTAACCCTCCGTTAGTCGCGCCCCCTACAGTAACGAGGTTAGTTCCAGGGGACGTAATGTTAACTATTCCGTTGCAGATCACTTTTATGACTGACATGTATATATATATTGTAGTAATTGGTAATTAAGACATTGTTCTAATTGGAAAGTTGGATTGTAGAGGACTCATTACTAGTGGATATAGAGTGGACGCCGCAACAAGGCGGCAAGGCAAAGAAAGTATTGTTGTCGATCGGTTGAGAATTTAACGCGTTCAAAATTTACGAGACGAGGAGTGCAGTCGGGCATAGAACAGCGAGGTGTAAAGACCAGAAAATTCATGTTATAAAAAGTTTTGCAGTCGGGAAGGAGAGAGTGAAACTAATGTTGTAATCGGTGGCCGAGCATAAATTCAACCTGCTGGCCATAGACAAACCAATGAAGTACATTTCCAACTAAAGTCACGAGATCTGCAAATCCAGGTTGCAGCAAAGCATCGAGAATCTACCAAGTTGTGTTAGACCAACTAACAAAACTACGCCAATTAGAATTTGTTGACATTTAGAGTCTGTGAGTATTAGAATCAGTGATATCCCCAAAATTTTGTGCACGAGAAACCTAAAATGAGACCTGGGCGGCCGTAAGTAGAAAAACTTTAAAATAATATTGTAAACCGTTTTTAAAAGATAAAAGTCAGATCGTTCTTTAATTTTAATTATTTAATTATCGATAAAATGAGATCGTTAATTCCTGATGAAATTTCAAACTGTTTAAATTCAATCTGTAGTATTATTTCTTCCACAACAAATTTCGTCTATGTT
The DNA here is from genome assembly GCA_037074705.1 of Zhengitettix transpicula. Classification (NCBI taxonomy): domain Eukaryota; kingdom Metazoa; phylum Arthropoda; class Insecta; order Orthoptera; family Tetrigidae; genus Zhengitettix; species Zhengitettix transpicula. Next base: position 243,112,931 of record CM073590.1, on the reverse strand, counting down.
TCAGACGCATTAACTTCCATAAAAGGTAAATGTAATTTTGATTGTATAAATTCAGCCATTTATCAAACCCAGTTTAAGACCCTGAGATCCCAAATATTATTGTGTATTTAAAATTATTAATAAATTTGTTTAATTGTTTTCCCTTAATAATCTTTTTATTTTGAAAGACGCCTTTAGTTAATTATTACAATATATTGTAATACTAATTAAGGAGGCCATTAATTATTTAAATTATAATGAATTGTTTAGCGGCACCGATCTTAAAGGACAACAATGACGGCAAGCTCTTTGTCGGCGAGCTTTGTTGTGAACTGCGCGCATTGTACGGATGGTAGTTGGTGGCAGTCTGGCGAATCTTGTGGTCGGGAGAGGGAACGAAATTTAAGAGTAATAACAGCGGTGGTCCAGGCTTAGCAATTCAACTGAGAGACTTATATGTTGATCATTACATTTGTAAAAAAAAGATCTGGAAGGAAACAGACAAGTTAATCAAAAAAAAATTCTGCAAAGCTGAAACAAAAGGTTTAGCGCCCCGAAATAACATTTTCCGCAAAGAGGCATTGAAATTTAATATGTCCGACGGTTGACCGGAGTTGCTGATAATCGAGTTCCTGGAGGAATAATCCAAGAAATACAACCGTGTGTTTTGACCATGATGGGTAGAATCAGTGATTAATGGCCTTTTTAGTGAATTGTGACACCCAAGTTTCGAAATAACTAAGTCTGGTACCAGCAGGACAGTTGTAAGTACAAACCAAAATAATTAAATTCTGTAAACGGTAATTAAGGGTATTAGTCAGATTTCGTTCTTTTCATTTCATATTCCGTTAGTTTCAATTTGGTTGAATTGTTAATTATTTAATTTATAATCTTGATTGTTCTTATCAAGCACAGTTAAAGACCCTGAGAAGAAGAGTTATTAGATCTGTTTATTTGTAAAATATAAAAGATTGTATTTTACCTTGAACGCCGAAAATTATAAAATAAAAATTTGTTTGTAAATTTTGATTGAATTCGGCGTGACAACCTAGGGCAAATCATTTGCAAAACTAAAAGTAAAAACACCTTTTAATTGACAAACATTATTTTAATAATCTTTGATAGATTATTTTAATAATCTTTGATAATTAAAAGTTTTTTAATCTTAATAAATTTTGTTAATTAATATCATTTAATTAACTTTTCTATTTTGCTCATTACAATATATATATATATATTGTAGTAATTAAAAAAGAAACGTAATTAATTAATTAAGAAGATTGTTGGCGGCGTAAACATACGATTTGTGTACAAGAATACTGGGCTATAATGCCTGCTTGCTTGCTTGCTGTGTGTATTGTCACTGCTGGACGCGCCGACCTTCAGTGTGTGTGTTTGGGAGTCAGAGGAGTGCAGTACAGTCAGACCCAGGAGTGTTGTCAGTTAGGAGTCTCCGGTTTCCAGTCTTTGGGCAAACAACTGCGACGATGCTATGCCGACTGTTTGTTTATTTCCCTGATGCAGAACAATTCCTGAGTCTAGCAGACGTTCACGAATTATTACGATTCGTCAGTTCTTGGGCGCCAGGTTATTTTATCAAGTGAATAACCAAACTTTGATGCGTTTAATAATTTATTGATCGAGAGACCAGAGAAACAGTTGACGTGGTCGAATACAGCGAGCAGGAAGTGTTGCATGTGCAAATAATAAGCACAAGTAAATTCTGTGAAAACAATGGCCTGTATATAAAAGCGTTAAGCAATAATCGCTTGTGTACGAGCCCCTTATTTTTCGCACCGCAAAACTATAAGGTAAATCAAACAACTAATTATATGTAAACCCCAACAGTAAATATTTTATCGTCAGATTTCAATATTTTACTGATTGTTTAAAGTAATAACTTTCTCACTTTGTAGATTTTAATTGTTTGTCGTAAATATTCTTTATTGAACGCCCGATAGTCGGGCCTGAGGATCAAGCCGTGGCTTATTATCAATGTTACATACCATAACATGTAATATAATTTCCATTATTATAACTTGATGTTAATAAATTAATTTTGCTGCATATTCTAAACTCTGATCTTTTTAATTAAAAATCCAATCGTTTAATTTTAATTTGTTTATTTTAATTATTATTAAATAGTAAATACTACATTTTTTGCGTCTCCAGCGTGTGGCCCGGCATAACTTAGAATAATAATCAATCATTTATCAATAATTACTACAATATATACATAATTCATACATCTACTTCAATTAAAACTTGCCATTTGATTCAAAATATTTGAGGCAAGTTCCAGAGGGGAAGAAATACTGACGGGAGTGGTCGCAGTAGGTATTCTGGACCGAAGATAACGCTACCTTCTATATCCAAACGACATTGTCCGAGAAACTACGGTTGCTTCTGGAGTGTGACCTTGTGCAGAATATCGTAAACACATTCACTCTGATATGTCATAAACGTTCATCCCTGCATCTGACCAGGCTCCGGTCTTCTGGACCTAGCAGTAAATTGAGCGATGAAATAGAAGAAAAATGAGTCGGTTTTAACATTTCTATTTTCGGTTCGCTAAACGTTTTATTTCTGCATTTCGCCAAAAAAAAATACCTTGCGTCTTCTTCCTCCAATGGTAACATAAACAACCATTTCTCATTCCAGGAACTATTTAAAACTTAAATGACCGTTGTATTCACTTTTACAAATTCTAATTTCGATTTTCTCTGGATTCTGCAGATGTAAGGACGATAGTAGTTTCGCAAAGGGATTATTTTGTTCATTAGTTTGTAATTATCAGTTATTTCCCCCCTCTCCCACATATTTTGGTTAGGTGCACAGCGGGAACGTACCTCAGCTAATAAAGTGGTGATGATGAAAAGACTTTCGACTATTGTGTCACATTATCGGGAGGACATTTTTGCGCGTGTTCGTGATTCGTATTTGCAGATAAGGGAGTCGGCCACCTGTTCCGGAGTTGTTTGATGTGTTGCCATCAATGCCTCTGGTGAAGTTGACGGCAAACAATCCAGTGACAGAGGCCATCAAAGAGTCGCACGCCAGGCGAGGGTAATCAAACTGCGGGGGGGTTTTTTGGTTGGTTGGGGGGGGGGTGCGGTGCGGGGGAGGGTGTTGTGCGGGGTTTCGCCCATGAATATTGGACTCTACTACAACAACAACGACCACGACGACGACAAACCGCCGTCATGACGAGGGTTTTCGTTGAATCTCGCACTTCCAAGTTACCTCGTGGTTTGCGCAACATCAAAGAGCTAATTACGCAGACCCGAAACCGCACTCGGTTAATTACGACAAGTGTGAACAAAGTATTACTCGAAACATCACCACAAACGTTGTAAACTCCACGTGCAAATTTCCTCTCGGACGTTAACGGACACACACTACCATCATGGCTCTGATCTCCTCCAGGTCATCACCTCGGGGTCCACACATCGTCCAGGGGAAATACTCATATAATAACATTCAGAAATAATAAAATATAAAACGTGCGTGCTAAAACTACTCAAGTTAGATAAAATAAATAAATAGCCATGAAAACCAGGGCGAGGGCCTCAAAAAAAAAACTGACGCGTTTCTCTGCACCTGAAGAAAGGCACAAAGGCTTCCAGAAACGTTTTGGGGGGTCACTTCACTTGTCTGAATTTGGCTGTCTCTCTCTCTTATTATTATGAATTTTTGAATCAGACGTAACTTTTTTTCATTTTTTAAAAATTACAGAAACTTTCGGTAATATTGAAATCAGCGCCTATTTTTGTCTGTTATGCGGCTATTTATTTATCTCATAAATAAATTACTGTTTCTTTCCGAAAAATAATAATTGAATTGCCTTTCATCGTGTGATATCGTCTTGGAAATTGTGATTATTACAGTTTATAACGCACGAGAATGTTAAATTCCGTAATTTATCATTTACAATTAAAAAAAATGCTCCAACTGCCACCCCCCTTTTTTTGTAATTTAATAAATACGTTGTCACAAATTGTCCATAATAAACTGCATGATCTAACTAAAAAAAATCTTTTAAAAAAAATTTCTCTTCGTTCTTACGACTCTTGCGTTTCTTGAATCACCTAACGAAAGTAACAAGATGAAACACCTATTTTTGTCTGTTATCTGGCTTATTAATTTATCTAATTAGAATAATGATATTTTTATGTTACCCAGCCCCAAGGCCTTTGTTCAATTTTCAACGTTGATGTTTCGTCCTAGGGTTCAGCTCTTGACGCACAATGATCTGAAGAAAAAAGAAGCAAAAAAAAAGAACGTGAGAGAAATTCTGATGCAGCGAATGGATAAGCAAGTAATATTTTCAATCAGTCGTAATTTTTTTTTTCATTTTTACTTCCAGTGTTATTTTGACCAACTTTACAGGGGTTCACGTCCACATAACTGCAAAGTTTAAGAAACTATTGCTGCAATTAATTTATTTTTTCATTCGAACCGGTGATTTCAGTTGTTGTCGACTGCTGTCCGTATCCCTTCACTTATCACACGTCACGAGCCGCGTGTTTAATATCAGCAGTCACCTCCAACTTGTGATTCTCCGTGGGTCGCAATACTTCGGCCGACTGCTTATTTCCGTCGCGGTCTCCTCCTACACAGACGTTTTCCCTTTTTCTTTTTTTTTTCGGGTCGTTGTTGCTCCACTTAGGAATTCATGGGAGCCTTCGTCTTTGCCCCGAGCTGTTTGTTTTGTTTGTTTGCACGGGGGAGGGGGTGAGTTGTGGGCGGCCACGGACGAAAATTGCGACCCCTCCGCTAAGGGCGGTTTGGCTAAGACAAAGGGGGCAGGCCAAAAAGTCTTTTATTCACGGAGAGAGAGAGAGAGAGAGATGTATATATATATAACACACACATACACACGTACACGTACGCAATTGCCTGGAAAATTAAGCAGGATCGCACTCTGTAGACTGTAAAAAAAAGAGAGCGGCGAATTGAAGTTGGAAGCGAAGAGGAAAAGAAGAAGCCGCGCCTCTTCATGCGTCCAAGGAAAAGCTTTGCTTTCCTTTGCTGTTTAAATCAATTCAGCTTCAGTTGTGCGTGCAGTGTTTTTTACTTTTGCGTTTACTGGTTTGAGGCGCTTTCAAACTCTCACAGCAGCATCCTCAATTATCAGAAATTCACCCCCTTTCATTCCCTAAACCTGTAACGCGATAGTTTTATTATTGATGTATACCATATATTTTTCATTTTAATATAATTAGATATTAGCAAGGGTTGAGAGCTTGGCAAGTTTGAATTTGACCAGGCGTCGCCGTGGCGGATAGATAATCCCTAAGGTCTGGAAGTAGGCACGTAGGATGTTGACCCTCGGAAGTTACCTGGACTGTCGCTCCGTGGGAAACGTCTCTCCAAAAAACCCCAGAATTTAAATTAATACGTGACTGCCTGAACCAATCACATTTCTTGGTTCAGGAAAGATCGATCCAAAATTGGTCGAGAAGATCGATATTTTACATCCAGCGAAGGGGCTGTAAACAAACTATAGAGAGACTCCTCGACGAACCGTTGCCAGGTACGGACGTGCAGCCCCAAACTTGCATCATCCAGAGGACTCTGAGAGATCGAGGGTGCCACATGATCACGGCCAGAGATCAACGCGAGGTAACTGCCAAGTGTCTCAATCCTTGACGCGCCTGAGGATTATCACTACAAACCCCTGCATTTATTTTTGGATTTGAAACTTCCTGATGTGTTTAACAGGTTATCACTACAACTACAACACATTTCCGCTTTTTTTTCCTTTATTTCATTTTTACTTAAATTCTCCTGTTTCCGTATTCTGCCTGTTCTTTCCGCACACACACAGTTCATTCTACTTACTTATAAATACAATATAGAGGTTTCCCGGGTTGTCATAATTAATCTCAGCGACATCCATAACCTCGGATTGGACTCCAATATCGGTCGTTTTTGCGTTATTTTGAATGTAACATCCCTTCACCCCCATCCCAGCCCATTATTATACAGAAAAATATCTGGAGAAACGCCATGTAGCTTATTGACTCTGAAAAAAAAATATTTAGGCGAAAATATCTGCCGTTTTAACGTGTTTGAAAATTTCGACTCCCGTCCAATGTCATAATTAAACTCAGCGATTTCCATAAACCCGGATTCGACTCCAATGTCGGAGGGGTTTTCGCGTTATGTTCGTGTAACGCCCCTCAACCCCTCAGCTGTAAGGGTGCTCCGATACAGAAAGGTGCACATTCAACATCGGGAGAAACACTATCTATCTCACTGACCCACTGTATTGGTCTCAAACATTGGCCGTTTCAGCATGTCTGCAAATTGCCACACCCGTCCAGCTCCGTCCCTGAGGGGTGGTAGACGCGTCTTATTTACCCCCCACAGCGTTTGTTTCCATTTATAAAGAACCACGTGGACTAAATTTGGTAAAATTTGATCCATGAGTGTATGCGGAACATACACACATAACATTTTATTTATTAAAAGATTATATAGGCTTGAAATGTGTCTCTTTAACATTTAAGATGACTATTGCTGTCATTGTCGAAAGCTTAAGGTTTTAAATTAATGACGTCACACACAAAAATACCTGGGAAAAAAATAGATTGAGGACATTTATTGCCTTTAAGACAAATACTTTTATATTTAGGTTTAACCTACTGGGTAATCTAATTGCCATGATACAGAAACCGACGCCATTGGTGATTGTAAAAGTGAAGTATTGCAAGTCTGTACCAATGTAATCCATTTAACACTGCCCCAGAAGTTTTCTGAATATTCTGTTCATTACGACTCAGTCACATACGGCACATAGTTTTTTTTTTTCTCTCCCTCCCGATTCCTTCCTTGTATTATTGGACGCGAGACCGAAATTGCTTTTTGCTGAGGGCATGTGACCTAGTTTAAGACTGGGCAACGCGTGAGGATGTTTCAGGTTTAATCCCCAGCGATTTCCCGGGACCGACGAGCCAATAGAGCAGGAGGAGACAATAGCCTCCAGGGTTACAATGGGAATTTTACAACAGCGAAATTCTCGCCACCCACCCCGCCGCCATTGTGCAGCGACAGGGCTGCCAACACGTGCTACGTGCCCTTGCAAAAAAAAAAAAAAAAAATTTGTCTGCTGCGAACACGTAGAGGAAGCGGCGGCGATAAAGATGAGCGAATCCCGTGTCACAGTTTCGAGCAAACACAATTTAATTTGCCTTGGTCCCGAGTTACGATTACAATAACCGCGTTGCAAAAACCAACCATCGTCATTTATGACACAATTTATAACTGCGTTTTAAAAAAAAGTCTATATCTTGAGGTAATGCGCAAAGAACAGCTTTTACATTTAAGGGTGAATTAAAGGCCAACTACAGACACTAGGGAATTTTAAAATTAATTTTAATAAATTAAAATGTAATAGATGAAGTTTCCTCCGCGGACCTCATCAGGTGAGCGTATTTTACTGTCATCTATATATATATAAATGAATTGCTGTTCGTTAGTCTCACTAAAACTCGAGAACGGCTGAACGGATTTATCTTATCTTAGTCTTGAAATGTTTGTGGAGGTCTAGGGAAGGTTTAAAAGGCGAGAAAAAATCTAATAATTTCCGGGAAAACCCAAAAAACAGCCCTTTTCTATTTCCCATAGAAACGTTTTCTAAATAAAATACAAATCTACACCAGTCAATACAATTTTCACCAAATTTCGTACACGTGTGTCTTTGCGACCAGGAAACCAACACTGTCGGGGTGAGACGCGTCTTCCACCCCCAGAAGCGGGGGTGGAAATATTTAAACATACTAAAACAGCCGATATTTGAGTCGGATAAATATTTTTAGGGGTCAAAGATATTGATAGTGTTTTTACCAATGTTATCTGAATACAATTTTCATCCCCTACGCCCTGTGAAAAGGACACCCTTCGGGTTTGGGGTGGAGATGCTTTACAGGAAAATAACGCGAATACAACCGAGATTGGAGTCAAATCAAAGGTTATGGAAGTCAATGTGTTTAGTTACGACATTCAAATTGGCATTTACCCCTCAGATGCAGGGGTAGCGGGGTGCAAATTTTGGAACATGCAAACACGGCAGATATTTGCGTTGAAGAAATATTTTTCAGAGTTAATTATAATGATTAGGGTTCGAGTAGCGTTACATAAAAATTGCGCAAAACCAGCCGAAATTGGAGTCATATTGGGGGTTATAGATAAATGACATCTCGGGCAACGCCGGGCACCCAGCTAGACAGTCAATAAAAAGGCTATTGTGTATAGCTTACCAGGTGGAGCCATTCTTATGTCAAATCCATATTTTCACTGCCCTTTATTTAAAAACTGTGATCATTAACGGCTACCCCCAAGGGTTTCATTAATGTCAACCTCAAAAAGAAGACTAAAACAACACCAGTTTTATTCCAAAAAAACAACAACAACTCCCAAACCAAATTTTCCGTTCTTTAAATTTCTACCCACTTGCTTCAGGAATTTATTCCAGACGTTCAACAATTCGCTGTCAATACTTATTAAAACTTTAAAAATTGTAAAATATAAAACGTGTGTGCTAAAACTACTCAAGTTAGATCAAAAAAAATAAATAGCCTTGAGAACCAGGGCGAGGGCCTCAAAAAAAAACTGACGCGTTTCTCTGCACCTGAAGAAAGGAACAAAGGCTTCCAGAAACGTTTTGGGGTTCACTTCATTTGTCTGAATTTGGCTGTCTCTCTCTTATTATTATGAATTTTTGAACAGACGGAAAACATAAATACAGAATATAAGATTTCTTGCGATGATTTCCCTGCTGTTTACATAGGACGAACTAAGAGAGCCTTGAAAAACTAGGATTAAAGAACTCGCAGAGGATGAACAGTTACATATAAATTAACATTGTATTTTTGAATAAGGAACGTAGGTTTTCCCGGTGTAGTTGCTGGATGAAGTTCTCTCGGGATTGCAACCGGGTAGCGTAGTTTTGTAACCACAACGTGTCGATGGCTTGCACCGCCATCTTCTTCTTGACTACCTCTTCTAACTCCCTGGACCATGAAGTTTCATTGATCCGGAAAATCACGAGGTTGACGAAAATTTAGATATTTTGCCAACCACTTCACCTGAAGAAGATGGCGGTGCAAGCCATCGAAACGTTGTTGTTTACAAAACTACGCTACCCGGTTGGAATCCCGAGAGAACTTCATCCAGTGTATTTTTGATAAACCATATCAGTAAGGTGGTTGATAACAAATGGATCATACCGGATTAATTTTTTAAATCACTGAAATTAAATTAAATTAATTTTCTATTAACGGGTCATTCCATGCCGAGTAATCAAATTTTCAAATAAAATTTTAAGTCACCATCTCCAATCTTGCCGATATGTGTCTGAGACAATTCTGTGTGAAATTACACCTTCACCAGTAGTAGAGAGGGCGCGCCAGGGCCTCCTGTAAAAAAGTGACCTGTGCAATTCAACCGTGCGCGTGAATAGATTGTGAAGGTTGAAGTACTACTGTTGAGGAACTGTAGCACCTAGCTTCCTGAAAAATGGCAACCACATACAAGTATTTATGCTCTGCACGATGGTTGCAGTTCCAAGGTTCAAAAAGTATTAGTTTCATTGCTGTTACCTCACAAAATTGTTCAAAACAACCGTCACATCAATTAGAGGTCGATTTTTCTGGCTTATAACTTTGAAACAAAACGTTCTACAAACGTATGCTTTGGTGAACTAACCAAACCCGTTACTTATTTTAAACTGCCAAAGTATCAGCTTTCAAGCTCACTTCGTACTCAAGAGAGGAGAAGACATCCCCCAAAGGTAGCCTCCTCCAGAGCACTCTGGGAAGGTTCACCTGCGAGAGAATTCTCTCGCAGGCTTCCTTTTGACCTCAGAAAAAGAATTTATCAGACATATCACGGTCGAGAAATGAAAGTAGGTCTGCGAGGGCTATTCTCTCGCAGGCAGAACCTTGTAGGACAGACACGAAAGGGCTACCTTTGCGGATGCCTTTTCCTCTCCGATTTTTAACTAAGGTTCCCACAATCCGGGGCACCTCGGCCTGTTTTGAGAGGTGTAAAGTCCGGGGGTCACAGACCTTGGGGCATACGGTAAGAGTTGTCCGCTATTCCTATTGGAACAGTCGGCCAGCTGCCTCCTAAACTGGTCGTGGTACGGGGACGGGAATGTTGCGTCCCCACAGCAAACTCTTCTCCCGCTATCGGAAGGGCGTGGGACAAGTACAGAATGCCCGACCTACCGGATGCAGGTTTTTCTAGGGTTTGTCCTGCATCACTTTTAGGCGAATTGCCGGGTAGGATCCTTAAACCATAGCCTGGGGGCCCTAGTTAACCCTTGGCTACCTTCCTCTACCCTTCCGCATCCCCCCTTTCAAATCCCTTCCTATGCTATTAAAGGGGAGTGGAGTTGCCACCATGTGGAATACCCTCTTTTTTTTAGGGCAACAGGCTACATGAGGGTGATCCAAATTGGGCAACTCCCCTTTAATAGCATAGGAAGGGATTTGAAAGGGGGGATGCGGAAGGGTAGAGGAAGGTAGCCAAGGGTTAACTATGGCCCCCGGGCTATATTTTAAGGATCCTACCCGGCATTCGCCTAAAGAAATGCAGGGAAAACCTTAGAAAAAACCTGCATCGGGTAGGTCGGGCATTTGGTACTTGTCCCGCGCCCTTCCGATGACGGGAGAGGGGATTGCTGTGGGGACGCAGCTTACCCCTCGCCTTGCCTTGGCCTGTTTAGGAGGCAGCTGGCCGACTATTCCAATAAGAATAGCGGACAGCTCTTGCCGTATGCCCAAGGTCTGCGACCCCGGTACATACACCTCTCGAAACAGACCGAGGTGCCTCGGCATGTGGGAACCTTAGTTCAAAAAAACCAGAGAGATGTGAGAGCATCCCCAAAGGTAGCCCCCGCCAGAGCTCTCTGGGAAGGTTCACCTGCGAGAAATCCTCTCGCAGGCTTACTTGGAATACCCTCATGTAGCCTGTTACCCTAAAAAAAAAGGTCGAGAAATAATCTGACAGAGAGTATGAAATAATGATGTAATTTTAGTAGGAGCTGTTGCAATAGTTTTGGTCGTTTTAAACGTTAATGGAGCCAAGACAATTCGCCGTGTCTCAACATACGCACGCAGACGCAGACGTAAGAAATATGACAATCGCCACGCGGAAAGGTCGTCCACGTAAATAGAAATATCTCATACGGGTCGTAATTACTGCTGATAGTGAAAGTAGCCGAATGTGTGTCGCGCAGAACTAGGGGGGGGGGGGGCACACACGTGAAGATAGGATCTGCAAATAAGTAACGTTCCCCTTTCACAGCTTTCCACACACACACACACACACACACTTACAACGTCGCGCCTCGATGCCTCACTTCTGTTGGCCTCTCGTCTAATAAAACTACACTCAAGATCGTCCACACTCATCTAAGAATAAACACCACACAAACAATTTACATTCGCTTTTGTTTATGTTTAATGAGTATACTCCGACACAGTTCCGCTTCGGTAGAATTAACACATGATTTTAACTGTTTTTATTATTTATTATTAATGTACTTTGATTTATTTTCAGACGAGGGTCAATGCTCGCTTCCCAGGTAGTAGCTGATACAAAAACAAACCTTCGTGACGATTAAAAATTGTGTCTGGCCCAGGCTAAACGTTTGTCACCATATTTCAGCACGTATAGACAAGATGCTCGACCAGATTGGCACCATCGTGGTCGTGTCTTCGCACGGTCCTGAATTTGGCTCTTTGCATCCCGTGGCTAATTAATATATTGAGATCTAATTCCTGTTGGTTAACAAGTAGAATCCAAGACGCCGTGAGGGGAAATTTGGACAAACCGAGGTTCGTGAAGGGAGCTGGCAGAGGAAAGCGAGAATCAGTTAGTTTTTAGTTTAGGGAGAGTGAATTTTAGAGCCAGCGAAAGTTACTTATTTTTGTGATGTTAAGGAAATCGGTTCGTGATGTTATAAATTAGGTGCAGAATCTAGATCAAAGATAGTTTTTAGTTTTGGAGTGGAAGACAGTTAATTTTTTATTTTGGAAATTGTGAAGATGTTCAGTTTCGAAAGGAAATTAGTTTCCAAGTTCCGGATGGTTATTGCGGTTTAGACGAAATTATGAAGCTGCCCTGCTGACAACCCCCCCTTTTCCAGTAACTACGAGGGATTGCAGCGTCCAACCGAACCATCAGCGAAGTCCTGACCTGCCCTGATCAGCACCGGAAAATAATCGCATCAAAGTCAGTTCAATGAAGTCTCATGACCACCGTATTTTGGCCGACCAACCCCTCTGTTTTTGCTTTCTTGTTTTTTCTTTTTTTTTGAATATAGCCGTGGGTATTCAAATTGATAATGAGAGCAGGTAGTTAATGTTAATTTTTTAAAAAATAAAATAATAATTATTGTAGTTAATTTCACCTGCCAAATAAATTAAATAATTTCAGATTTAAAACAACCATTTAAAAATTTAAATAACTTAAATCTATATAATAAAAAAGGATGTATATTTGTATGTATGTATGTATGTATGTATTTACGTTGTTCTTTATACAAATTTTATCGCGTGGACAGAATGCAACAAAAATTGGTACACATATTCTTCAAAATACGAGAAACGGTACTGTGAGGGTGAGAAACGCCTAGCATACATGTGGAAAGAATTATAATTGAAAACCGTGATCATTAAATATTAAATTACTGCGCGCCAAGAGACAATGACGTCACGTGCGAGAAAGACGTTACTACGCAACGAACAAAGGAAATATTTCCTTTATTAGGAATGAAATAAAGCAGAAATATTTTATACATCAATATTCCATCGAATGGTAATAAAGAAGAATACGAATTACTTTACCATCCTTGGGGAAAATGTAAGTTAATTTTAGCGCTGTATTAGTTGTGAGTCTAGCTAACAATTTCATCAATGTAATATTTCGTAATGTATGAAGACTGAGTGACAATTGACAATTATATATTTAAGTATTCAATTAAATACTTTTTCGAGTTTATATAAATAAGTACACGAGCAACGCCGGGCACCCAGCTAGTATTTAATAAAAAAAAACACCATCCACATAAAACATTACAATATGGTCTGTTCTATGAAGAATTGTGTCAGGAGGTGAACAATAATCAAGAATAAAATCCTGAACAAGTCAAAGATACTGAAGAAATGTTAGTGGTAATATTCTTTGAGTCACTATTTAGTTCTGTGGTGCTTTTCTAATTCATTATCAGCCAGTATTGAGGAAACCTTACTTACTGTTGCATCACTCATCACTTTCTTATCGAATATAATTGTTTTAATTTTTTTTAATCCAAAAAAATGGCAAGAATAATGTAAGTGTAAGGGTCAAATATATGGAAATACCATTCCTTCCGGGAAGATTAAGTTACCTGCACCGCTCTGAAGTACAAAGAAACAACACGCTGTAATCTTTTTCTGTTTGGAAATCGGCTTAAGCTGGAGGAGCAATTCCAGGGGCAGGGAAATGAGGAGGTAGGTTTGCAGACAAAGAAACAAACTCGAGGAATCTGGTAGTAAATATTGAAACTGCGTAGCCAATTTCGGAGGGCGTCGTAACCTCATTAAAGGAGAAATAATGCGCCTACTTACCCTCAGCCTGGGTGCAATACATTTTCTATCAGGTCCCGGTGAAATACGTCTAATGAAAACACTTTATCTTTCTTCTTTCGCCGGCAATATAATGAAACGACGGAGGAGGAGGGTGGAAGGTCGCTGAATCTTTTACGAGGTGGAAGCGGAAGGAAGGCATCGCATTTGTCAGCGAGTCAATCTCCATGTATCGCTGCGTCGAAATTATCCAATTATGCAAATAGCGTAGGCGTCTGGCGAGGCTAATAAGCCGTGCGGGGGATTATGCAGATCCGAGCCCGGGGATTACTCCACTTAGAGGGAGGGTCATCGGGCGCCGACAATTATCACCAGCACAGTCTTCCTTCCTCTCTCTCTCACCCTCCTCCATCCCAGAGACCATCACCAGCAGGTCCAATCAATCAGTCCAAGGACGTTGCATCTTCATTTCACACAGCGAGTGGGGACAATTCATGGGGGTGTATTACTCCTCGGCCTACCGAGACCGTCTTCTTAGACGACACCTGGTCAGAGAGCCTTAGCCCCAGTTTTCGGGTGACCAGGACGACGCTTGCCGGGATTCGAACCCGGGACCTCTGTGATGCGTGGCAATGACAGCAGGCCGGCAATGGGGGTGTAATAATAGCCGCCCACATTGTGCAGCTGCTTCTCACTTCTGACAATGGTGCAGTGGCTTCTGTAATATATATTACATATATATATATATTGTAACATGATTGTTGCGAGGTACGGTCGAGGGCCCTGGGCGGGGGAGACTGTAGTGTGTATGCACGTGCAGGAAAGCCGATGTTGTTTTAGGCGCCAGCCAAGGGGACAAATGTAGGGTCAGTTCCAAGCTGGACTCGACCAAGGATGGACGTGCTACCACTAAATACAAAGTTTGATAAACCACTCCTTGAAGTTAACTTATGTCTCATGTTCGATTAAAATATAATGAATGAAGTATTAAAAAGTTGTTTTGGTGATTTTCTCCCAAAAATTACCTGGCACCCAAACAGTATGAATAATAAACGGAAAAACGCTAGGTGGGTAGCGGAGCGGCTACAATATATATATATATATATATATATATATATATATATATATATATAAATAATGTCTGCCTTTGTAGGCGCTCAGGCCTTTGTAAGCGCTAACGTGTCTTTGTAGGCACTCAGGAATCTCTGAGTAAGCATCAGGCACCGCGTGTCTTTGCAGGCACTCAGGTATCTCTGAGTAAGCATCAGGCATCACATGTCTTTGTAGGCACTCAGGAATCTCCGAGTAAGCATCAAAGATAAACAAGACTCCACGTGTCCTGCTGAGTAAGGGGCACGTGTTGATGAAGAGGCTCTGTGAAGAAGGTACCAACCCCTACACAGAGCAGGAGATTCTTGAATGCCATTGGTGGATGCTTGTATAAAAGGGCCGGGTTTCTCTGATATTGCTAAGTCTCTGTATATTACTTCAACATGGTACCTATGCCACTCTGTCTTCTATTTTCATATTATTATCTTTGCTCCAGGTTGTAGACTAAGGTTAAGAAATCTTCTTTCTTATTCTAATGGACTAAAGCCTCATGTTATTTCTCTAAGTCCTTTAAGCTATTATAGAGCGCGACTGAGCGCGCAATCCAGACCCAAATTTCAATTTCTTCTTAAATATCTCATGGTAGCGACACCAGGAGATTATTATACGGTGGAAGCGGTGGGATCTTAACCACCGACGAGGCCAGAAGGAAATTATATTATTACACTTCTGTTAGAACTTCCAACTTCGAGGATGATTCCTAAAGTCTTGAATAAAATTCCAGAAATATTTGTGGCTTGACGCTGTTGTTGGCTACAAAATCCGCCCGCATTACGTGAATCGTGTCAAAGCAGCAGCGAAATGTTTTATGTTCCATCTTTGACGTTGTAATTCATCTGATCAATGAAGCAGCGCAACTGTTGACTGGGATGGAAACCTGCTCGTTGCTGAGAATGAATTATAATCAGCCCCACGAAAAAAGTAATATCAAGGTCAAGTAACTAACAACCCCGCTCCTCACATCCTCATCCGTGAGCGTTGCGTACTCCCTTACTACCCGTTAACGTACAGTCGCCGCCCTTGTATTTTATTACACACAACGTTCGGCAACGTAGCCAAAAGAGTCCGTAACCTTAGTATTACATTTTTGTGGCGCGGACTATACCAGCTTTGTTATTACGTTTTCATTAGATTATTCCTAGTCCAACGAACACTTCACAGTTCATGTAATCTTCAGAATTTCCACAAGAACTTCATCCGTGACCTTGGTATTACATTTTCGTGGCGCGGACTATACCAGCTTTGCCATTACGTTTTCATTAGATTATTCCTAGTTCAACGAACACTTCACAGTTCATGTTATCTTCAACATTTCTACAAGAACTTCACCCGTGACCTTAGTATTACATTTTCGTGGCGCGGACTATACCAGCGTGGCCATTACGTTTTCATTAGATTATTCCTAGCGCAAGGAACACTTCATAGTTCATAGTTCATTTCAGCAAGAACTTGGACTCATCACCTCGCAAACTTATTCCAAACGTTCTTTTACGACTTGTCGTGAGTCGAAAAATTATTTAAACAGTTTTCACTCGAGCAAGCGTCATCATTAACGGAAATAATTTGAAGGAAGCGAATCCAGAGCGAAGTTATGTACTCGCGTCCTGGAATGCTGCAATATGGCGTCGTCTGCAAAGTTGTCAGGCCCTGACACGGGGCCGAGGTGATGGATGACCGGGTGATGGATAGTTGGTAGTAGCGCACCTCAACAGCTGCCTCTTAATTGCCCTTTCATGGCGTGGACGTGGGGAGAGACCATACTTTATACTTTACAACAAGAAAAAAAAAATACTGCCACATACTAACCTGGAGAAATAGGACGGAAGGGAAACCGTTTCTGTTTGCGGACAAAGTAAATCTCAATATTTGGAAACTTTTGTGTCCAAACGCAGTCGCGAATTCGGTCGCAGTGGCCAATTGTGTCGTATTTTAGAGACGGTATTGATTCGAAAGTCGATAGCGTCCACCCTGCAATTTGCTACGTACGTTTCCAGTCGTTTACTCCTTTAGTGAGCTAAAAATAAGGTTTAGTTTACGCCCAGTAGTGAGAATTACGCAAAATGGCTTACAGGTGCTTTAATTCACCTCGACGGCATTAAGTTGAAATTTTACTCTACAGAATACATTCGTCTGGTGTTAAGTTCCGTCGCAGCCGATTCGTAATTACCTTTAAAAAAATTCTAAAGTATTGAATACGTCGTATGACTCTGAATTACTTTCAATGAATCATGCTGGTATTTAATATTACCAAAACATTAAAACAAATGTCCTGAAATTATGATTCCAATCCCTGATATTTCCTATATAATAATATTTGTTTGCTGTTTTCTTCATCCAGAAAAAAGAAGTGTATTTAGTTAATCCCATATATTTAAATAATTGAGAACCTTTATTAAATTCCTTGACATTTGCCAAAAAAAATAATTTATTTGAATAATTTTCACAATTTTCCTTTTAAAATTGTTGGTTTGAATACGATACCCCTCCCTCCCCCTCCCCCCCAAACCTTCTATTATAAACTTGATGCAAGAATGTAAAAATTCCCTGTAAATGTTAATTTGTGTATGAGTTTTGTCAATATAGATGCTACTCACTATATTGTAGTAATTTACTATTTTCATTATCATTAAGAGGCCATTACGGCTTACGGATTGACTACAAGAATATGGAGCCTACAATGCTTGCTTGCTAGAGTTGCATTGTTGCCTCAGGCAGCGCTGGTGAGACTCAGAGTTGCTCGGAGCAGGATGGAGGAAGGTGTGTCTTGAGGAGTCCGTATTCAGAGTTCCTGGGACCCAAGTGTGATTAGGCAGCAGAGACACGTTGTATTAAAAGTCCCCCGGGGTTTTGGAATTGCAAGTCGCCAGTGTGGAATTATACTTCGTCTGTTGCCATGTTCGAGTAATTATCAAAGTTTCAGAGAACAAACCTATCAACTGTGATTGTTCAAACAACATTGTCAACAGTTAGGAGCAGAAAGTGATATCAAAACTAAAGTATGAAGGGGTAAGACAAAATAATAGTTGAGGCACCACCGTTTAAAAATTATCCGGCCATAGCTAACAGTAATATTGGGCGGTTAGGAATGGTACCAGATCTCGAAGACGCATACATGATTTAATTTCTACGCTACAGAGCAAACCGCATGATATAAAAGTAGGATATTGCTTGCGACCATGAAAATACTCACAGGGAACTTCAATGTTTTATTCAGATTCATTTACGTCTTCAGTAATATCTTCAGAGAGTGAAAGAGAGAGAATGTATAGAGTTAAAGAGAAATGAAGACTGAGTGGAACACTAACACTGTGACTACGGTGGCCTCATGGCGCCGTATTTGGAGCGGCCGTGCCTTGAGCGACCCTTCCTCAATCGTCACTGACCGCTGACCGAGCAGGTATAAAGTTTTCTGAAGAGCAACTTTATCAGTCTTTACCAATTATTATAAATTACCGTGTTTGTACAATCTTGCTTTCTTTGGAAGTCTTAGAAACACGCATTTTGAAATTAAATCATCTCATTGACTTTACAACACATGAAGAGGTCCTCATAAATTAGGGATAAAACTGCGAATTATTTTTCTATTGTAATCTTTAAAAATTTAAATTAATAATAAATCTGTAACTAAACAGGTTGAAGTTTTCATTTATTTAAGGACGTCAGATAAATATAACTGTTAAAAGATTTGTATCTTAATGGATTAATTCTAAGCATATTTAAACGAATCACTACCAATTACAACAGTTTCCAGATTATTATAGATAGAGATAGGAATTGTAAATCCAGATAAGTTTAAGAAATGTTGTACATTAAACTTGTATTACATTCACTTAATGTTAAAACCAAGACTGATGATGTTGCTCTTCAGAAAACTTTATACCTGCTCGCTCAGCGGTCAGGAGTGAGGAAGGGGACTGTTGTCCGCTAAGGCCACGACCACTCAAGATACGACACCAACTTCATGCCTCCAGAGGGGGGGATCAGCGGGCATACTTCTGTTCTTTTTCTCGAATTATCGAAGCCCATGTGCAGTGCTATTCTCTTCCACGACAGAGATAATCGCCCCTTGTTGGCTACTCACCAGGCATCTCTGGTGTCGGGCAGCTTCCGGTGCACGGAGATGAGGTCGCTCACGTACTGGTTGAAGGCGTTCTTCTGCCAGCCGTCGTCCACCAGCTTCTTGACTTCGGCCGACAGGTTGGCGGGCAGCACGACGGGTTTGCCCAAGTGTCCCGGAGAGTCGGACACGGCGCTCGCAGGGGGCGGAACTACGCCATTGGCCTGGTCCCCGGCCTGGTTGTGGTGGTGGCCGCGGTGGGGCGCGTGCTGCCGCTGCTCAGTAATCTTGTCCTCCGCTCTGCAGACAGAACACGCACGGGGGGGTCAAACACATGTGCAAAAAATAATACGGTGACGTCATGGCTCCACCAGCGACGGCTGCAAGACGGTGAACATTCTGAAATAAACTCTGACAAAAATAGATAATATTAGACTGATTCACAGCGATGATTATACAGACAGAACGAAAAGTCGCGGTAATCTAAGTATATGTACTGTAAACAGTAGTTATTTTTTTAATTATTTCTATCGACTCCCACAAGACAGCACCACTGGTATTACCGCTGTGGCGGATTTGCTCGGTTGAGTTGTGACTCCGTAAGTGTGAGCCACACGGGAAAAAAAAATAATATGCCAAAACGCTTGGTCTAGAAATAAAGTTTAAAAAAATGATGATTCAGTCGCTCAGGAAATTTGAAAAAAAATGATGGAAGGACATAGATGGAGATGTGATATAAATAAGCGATGACTTTATATATCTGGCATCCAAATTCCACAAATATGGAGATGAACGCCATTAAATCAGGAGAATAATGAACTTAGAAAATAATTCTCACTGCTACCAGCTTTCAAACTAAGAACAACAAAAAAAAGAGGATATATAAAACCATGATTATGCCAATACTATATTATGGAAGTGAGGGTCTGGACACTGAACAAGAAAGAGGAGATAGCGATTAACATCTTTGAAAGAAAGATCCTAAGAATAAATGAAAATGGCATATGGAGACACAAGAATATAATAGGGAAATATATGACCTACATAAAGAACCAAGCATCGCAACAGCGATTAGATTAAAGAGAATGGAATGGGAAAGGAAAGGATGCATTATATAATGGTATGGGAGGTAAAAGAAAGGAACAGATGGATAGACGAAGTAGAGAAGGACGTACAAAGAGATGATGGATTTGAGAAAGTGGAGGAGAAGTTTGGAGGAAGCTACTACTGGAGGTCGACATCGAGATGTGGGAACCATAGAAGAAGAAGAAGAAGAAGAAGAAGGAAAACAAGAGCGTGTGAATAGAACGAACGGTTGAGCTGCACCGTCTGAAAGCTAAAAAATGAACTGCGAGAAAGCTAGAGCTCAACTGTTTATTTTTGCTCTGAATCAACAATACAATTAATAAAGTTTCTTTGACCAGCGTGTTTACTCCGTGCCTCTCCGCCGCAGCTGGGGGATTAGACGCCAGCGATGCTACTGGAGAAGTTCATAGGCGCGTGAGGTCCATGGAGGAGGCTGGCTCCACGCTTTAGGGGCTCTTAGAAATGTCTACTGGTCTCATGACGTCTGTAGTATTGCGGAGTTCGCACAAAAACATGTGTTCCCCCCCCCCCCCTCCAAGAGGAACGTGTGTTCGTCGTTTGAACATTATTTTTCCACTCATTCAGATGCTTTTTTAGCAGACCAATTTCCTGTGTGAATAATCCGGTTGTAACACTTGCCTGACGATAACCAGACCAATCGACCGTTCACCGCAAAACCGGGTCAGTTACCAGACGAGAAGAGAACCGAGAGCATTTTTTGCCACTCTTTCTTCTATGCAAAAAACAATACAGATACTCTTTGAGACGTTGGACTCTTGGAATTGTAATATGCACTGCACAAGACAAGTTCCACTCTGACGTCACTTCCGTCCTCGGCGCCATATTGACGCAACCGGCCCGGCGGTGTACATACAGCAAAATGGCGGTATTTTCGGCCATTCTCAATGGAATTTGAAAAACCAGTTCATACGTTGGAAAGAGAATTAAATTCTCTACAACCTTTACTCTGTGACATATTAGCTTACTGCCCGCCATTTTCGATATATCAGCACTAGAACTACGGACAAACCACAATCTTTTCATAAATGACGTAAAAACGCCGTAAATTTGACTCACGATTTCTACCACTTAGCTCGACCGAATTTCTTACTTGAGCACACCATTCGATACAGAATTTTATGCTCTACAATTTATTACGGAACATTATTTTCAACAGAATGCTTCATTCTTTTGCTATTAGCGAAAAACTAAAAAGAGGTCCCAAAACTTCTTGGGTGTTTCAGGCCTCAAAACCTTTTTCCCGAGGCTTTTAATATTGTAAAACGGTTTCAGTAATGGCCACAACATATTCATATGTCGCGGAAAGATGTAAATAGCTACTGGGCTATGACGGGGAAAAAAATAAATCCACGAAATAATGCAATCCAAAGTTCCACGATAATAATTTCAAATTTTCCTCATCGAACTACATTGTAATATCACGATAAAGGTCATTTTTTTTAAAAAAAAGCTATTCAATTATAAACATTACTGATCCTGGTGTCGTATTTGGAGCGGCCGTGCCCTGAGCGGACAACAACAGTCCCCGTCCTCAATCCTGACCCGCTGAGCGAGCAGGTGTAAAGTTTCCCGAAGAGCAACTTTTTATCAGTCTTGGTTTTAACAGTAAGTAATACAAATTTCTGAAACTTATCTGTATTTCTATCTCTATCTATAATAATATGAAAACTGTTCAAATTGGTAGTGATTCGTTTAATAAATATGCTTGGAAATGATCAACTAAGATACAAATCTTTTTTAATAGTCATATTTATCTGACGTCCTTAAATAAATGAAATCATCAACCCGTTTAGTTATGAAATTATTATTAATTTAAATTTTTAAACATCATAATAAAAAAAATTCTCAAAGTTTCATCCCCTAATTTATTAGAACCTCTTCAGGAGTTGTGGAGTAAATTAAATAATCTAATTTAAAAATGTGTGTTTCTAAAAATAGCCAACAAAGTAAGATTTTACAACCATTTATAATAATTGTTAAAGACTGATGAAGTTGCTCTTCGGAAAACTTTACACTTGCACGCTCAGCGGTCAGGATTGAGGAAGGGACGCTCAGGGCACGGACGCTCAAAATATGGCGCCATTGATCTTTATTTATTTTTACTAGCAAGTCGCTAATGACCACAGAAGTTATCGCCACTCACTAAACAGAAAATAATAATAAAAATATATCACTGAAACTTTCGCCACTTTACCTGTAAATAAGAACATATCAGCTGTAAAGGAAATAAAACGTCAAACATTAAAACGTTACACGTTTATGACGATGCAATAAAATTTTGTCGGCTGAAACCGTAATTTTTACGTAGTCGTTCCTTTTGTTATGGAACTGTATATTATCCGTGCTGAGACACCTCGACCTGTTTTGATAGGTGTATGTCCCGGGGTCACAGACCTTGCGCATACGCTGCTCCAATTGGAACAGTCGGCCAGCTGCCTCCTAAACTGATCGAGGCACGGAGAAGGGAATGCTGCAGACCCCACACAGCAAACTCCTTTCCCGCTATCGGTTGGGCGTGGGACAAGTACCTACTGTCCGACCTACCTGATGCAGGTTTTCTAGGGTTTGTCCTGCATTACTTTTAGGCGAATGCCGGGTAGGATCCTTAAACTACATCCCGGGGCCCCTAGTTAAACCCTTGGCCACCTTCTTCTACCCTTCCGCATCCCCCTCTTTCACTCCGTTCCCTGTGCTCTTAAAGGGGAGTTGCCACCATGAGGATTACCCTCATGTAGCCTGTTACCTTAAAAAAATACTTTCTCCTAATCCAATCTAACCTAAAGGAGCCTTGATAATTCACAAAAAAAAGGAAGTGTTTCCTTGACGAATAAACGGTCTTTTATTTGGGCGTCCGCGACCTTCATTGAGGAAACAATTCTGGTCCATTTCAGTGACTCTTTAAAATGAGATGTAACAACAGCACCCCCAAGGAGGAACGTCGGCGGTTGAGAAGAGGAACCACGGTAGTAAAGTTTGGTTGGGCCAAGAATCAGAAATCGATTTACACGGCAACGTCCACGTTGAATGGCCAACGCCCGAGTTACCTTCACCTATCGAGATATCGAGAAACAACAGTGACGTATATGGAGAGTAGAAGGCGGCGCTATTTTCCGACTCGCTGTTAACCGAGGAAGAGGAATGTGAAAACAGGTGGAGAAATCGTCTGCCTCTCTGCGTTCGGGAGCCTTAATAAGGCCTTTGAGACAAGGAGGAGGCCTTTCGCAGTCCTTTGACCCCCGACACGCCGACGGCTACAAGGACAGGTTGTTTAATCGAGGTATTTCCCGTGGACTCATCAAGGAGATTCCCCTCACAGTCCTGAACTGCACACACACACAAAAATAATTCTCCGCGTGTTATTCCGCCATAATAAAACTAAATTCTGCATTACTGAATTAATATATTGGAATATCCTCAAAACACGAACTATTCAACAAATTTTTACACGGGAAGTTTAATAAATTACATTCTACAAAATTATTTGTGAGTAAGAAAGATAGCCAATACAGACGAAAAAGGTTACATAAATACCACACACACAACGTTTTAGCTTTTGAGTGTTGTCAACTGAACAGTGCAGTTGTGTCGCTCTAGGCTGTTCTTAGCACCTTACGAAAGGTACAAGGATTCAAGAAACGTTGTGTGGTATTTATATTATCTTTTTTTCTGTATTGATCATCTTTCTTTTATATATATATATATATATATATATATATATATATATCTTGTAATAATTAAAGGCAATTTAAGATTGAATAATTAAACAATTGAAATAAATTGTTATCGGCGAGAACACAAATGCAATAATGGCTAAGAATACACGAACAGGCGGGTCATTGTCGTTGGCGAGCGTAAAAGCTACGGGACACAGCAGCCGGACAGAGAATTTCGTCAAGTAGAGTTGAATACAAAACTTCGTGGAGTACAGTTGAACCATTGAACAATAATATAGGGAGAAAGGTTGAAAAATTGTTAAATAGTACAGAAAATTGAGAAACCAAGGCATTGTGTCTGGTTAATGGGCTTTACCATTAACTTGTTGACTTGGGATCAAAGCGGTCAGAAGAATTTCCGAACAGCGCACATGTGGGGGTTAGAATGCAAGTGCAAAGTAATTACGGGTCCTGTCTCGATGTGACAAGACGGAACGGCTAGATATTTTACCAGCTGGGGGAATAGCAGCTGCAGAGTGTAAATCTCGGAGTAATGGAGAAAATGTCAATACAATTGCGACGTAGTCTTGGAACAAAGCAGAAGAAAGAAGGGGCGGTCATATATAAATGGAGTGAGTCGAGGGCTGGAATTAGTTGGAGTTGAGTGTCAGAGCGGAGGGGGAGCTGTGAGCACCCAGTATGGAGAAAGAATGCAGCCTGCGAGAGAAATAGAAAATTATTCAACTATAAACATTTTTATATGCAGAAGTTCAATCTGTAGTCATATCATAATTTGACCACTGTCTTCGATGGTAGGAGACCAGGACACTGCATCCAGCGTCGAGTAGTTTCACCACGAGCAACTGGGATGTCCTTCACCGAGTATGGAGAATCAGCTATCGTCGAACCAATAATATGTGTTAGAGTCAGTGTGTAAACGTCCAGTCTATAAAGTGTGTGTGTAATGAACGAGACAAATGTTCCTGAGGAATCATGAGTTGAAATTTATGGTATTAATATGTGTAAACGGAATTAAAAGATACAGTCAGATATCGATCTCTTCTTTTTGTTAATAAAATAAACTCTTTTAAATTTAGAAGCAATCTGGTAATTCTAAGTTCGTTCATAAGTTTCGTCGATGTCTAGACGATTAAATACTTCTGTTTAATTTAAAGATTCTTTGGTTATTTAAGTGTTCTGTCCGTTATCAAACCCAGTAAAAACCCATGAGAGAAAGAGATCTTTTTATAATATTAAATGTGTAAAAGTTATGAGAAATAAATTGTTTGTTTGTTAAAGAAATATAAATTTAATTTTTTTTTATTTTGACGCCTTTTTGTTTATGACAATATATATATATATATATATATATGTATATATATATATATATATATATATTGTCATATATATATATATATATATATATATATATATATATATATATATATATATATATATATATATATTGTCATAAACAAAAAGGCGTCAAAAAAAAAAAATTAAATTTATATATATATATATTACTGAATTTATATATATATATTACTGAATTTATATATATATATATTACTGAAAAGAAACCTTATGACTGAAACTTATCACAAATTCATTTAACACGTGTTTCCTTAAGTAGTATTGTGATAAAGTTGTTAGGCTCCTTCTATGTAACCGGGGATAAACGTTTCGAAATAATACTTCCAGAAACGAATTCATGACCAAATATCTCTCTCCTAATTTAACCTTCTCTCCGCGAAGTGTAAAACCACATCATTTGTAGCAGTTTTTCAAATATGTGACCACATTTAATAAATCCTACATGTAAATAACAACTACCAATAAATTACCTGACAAACAGTAATAAAAACGTGATCCGACATTTTTAAAAAAAAACTATAAAAAACATAATAAAACAGTTCTCTAATTAACGTTCCTGTATGACATCATTAATTAAATTAATTTAACCTGGGGACATTTCTACTTACAAACAACAATGTCTGTAGTGCACGAATAGCCGCCATTTTGACACCCAAAAAAAACAACACGTGATAATTATCATTTAGAAAAATAATATCCCCCAATTTTATGATTTCATTATTAGCTCGAAGGATGACGACCTGTAATTGGCTTGACCCTTTTTTTTTTTTTTGCCAGCAGCAATTAATTTACAACATCCAAATTAACGCATTTCCCTTCCACGTCATATAATGGCATTACATTTATCATTATTATTTCATTAACCAGATTTTACCAGCACCGTAATTCACGGTGAAGCTCGTCATTTAATGTAATTATGCCCCATAAAAACGAAATATCAAGTACAACACGAATGCGCAGTTGTCACGAGTTACATTCCGTTATTAATTAACGCGAAAGCAGTAGATTCTCTCTCCCATGAATGAAGTCTCTATTTCATTGGAAATGTGAGTCACTCCCCCTCTCCATTTACGATCAAAAGTTCCGGCATATTCGGGTGTAATGCACGTGTCGTGGTTAAAGTTATGCAGAGTTAAGACGATTACGTGGAGGATTAAGGATGCAAATTAATTTTCTATGAACTTTCTCGTCGGGTTAAATTTTAATTGCTAGTAG
This sequence comes from Zhengitettix transpicula, assembly GCA_037074705.1. Taxonomy (NCBI): domain Eukaryota; kingdom Metazoa; phylum Arthropoda; class Insecta; order Orthoptera; family Tetrigidae; genus Zhengitettix; species Zhengitettix transpicula. Next base: position 243,086,856 of record CM073590.1, on the reverse strand, counting down.
ACCTTTATTAAAGATCATTTATCAAGCCCGTTAACACTAAAAATGGTTAATTTTTGAATAGAATACTCCTCAGACTGACAGAATGATTAAAGGTAGAAATATCGACTTTTCAGATGTGAATGACTTAAAATTGTTTTGAAAAGAAACAATTTTCGTCTGATTGAAAATAATGAATAAGAAAGATATCCAATACAGACAAAATAAGTGATCGTTCCAGGGATCCTTGTTCCTTTCGTCAGGTGCTATGAACAGCCTAGAGAAACACAACTGCAGAGGTCAGTTGACAACACTCAAAAACCCCAAAAGCTTGTGTCGCTCCAGGCTCTTCTTCACACCTGACGAAAGGAACAAGGATCCCAGAAACGTTGTGTGGTATTTATACTACCTTTTTTTTCTGTATTGGCTTTCTTTATTATTCTTATTTCTTATGTTGTTGTTTTTTTCACACTAGTATCGTGCTTGATATGAACAAGTTGTAGTGCAGTGAGATCACCATTCATCAGGTACATATGAGAAAATCTTCTCTCAGAAGACACTTAAGATTACATGCACGGCCTATTCGTTGACCTCAGTGGAGCCCATTATGTTAGTTCCCTCATCACATGAATTTTCCTCTAATTGACATTCTATTTGAAAAACAAAATACTCCTCATCTGAACCTTGGACGTTGCCCAGGTTGTCATAAATAAACTCAGCGACATCCATAACCCCGATTTCACTCCAATCTCGGCCGTATTCGCGTTATTTTTATGTAACGCCACTACAAATCCCACCCCTTAGCGTGCTCCCCTCCCATGCCGATAGGGGTTGAAATTATACACAGATAACGTCTAGATAAATATTATTAATTAAATTGACAACAAAAGAATATTTATTTGACGCAAATATCGGCCAATTAACATGTTTGAAAATTTCCACCCACGTTAACCCCAACTCGTGAGGGTTTAACTGCAAGTTGAATGTCATAATTAATCTCAACGACATCTATAACTCCGATTTAACTCGAATATCGTTTTCTTGAGTTATTTTGATGTAATGCCAGTGCACCCCCCACCCCTAAGGACGCTCCTTTCACATGCTGTATGGGGCTGAGATTATTCACAAGAGGAAATTGGTAGAAACACTATGTTTCTGTGGCCTGTAAAAATATTTATCCGAGTTAAATATCGGCCGTTTTAGCATGTTTCAATATTTTCACCTCCGCTCCAGAGGGGTGGGAGACGTGACTCACCCCGACAGTGTTTGTTTCCTGGTCGCAAGGAACGCGTGTGCGAAATGTGGTGAAATTTGCTCCACGGGTGTAGATTTGAATAAGGAACATACACAAACACTCTTTTATATATATATATATATATATATATATATATATATATATATATATTGTAATACTAATTAGAGGCCATTAATTATTTTAATAATTGGATAGTTATGACGGATTGTTAGCGGTACCAATCTTCAAAGACAAGAATGTGTAGGCGGGCTTTGTTTGAGCCGCGAGCGCTTTCTGGAACGCAGTCGGCCTGGTGTTGAAGTCGGGTGTGGAAGTCAAAATTTGAGAGCGGACAACGAACAGCGTGGCCAGCGTATAGATCAAGCCGAGAAGGTTACAAATTCGAGTATAAAGTTTGGACAGCGAGATACCTTGTAAAACCGCAAACAGTAACCTAATAATCAGCGCCACATTAAATTTTCTACGAGTACCGAGACCATCATCAGTTTCCACATACTGTGTAACAATCTGTCCAACTAATAATCTGGAGGGAGCAGCAGTTCCAGTTCCCAGAGGAGAAACTCGAAAGCTACGACCGTGATTTGTACAATCAAGTGTAGAGTCATTGGTTCATGGCCTTTTTAGTGTGAATTGTGCGCAAGCCCAGGAGATCTAAGTCTGGTACCAGCCAAATAACTTGTAAGGAGAAACCAATTTAATTAAGTATTTTTAAAAACGATAATTAAAGGTATTCGTCAGATTTCGCTTTCAGGTTTAGTTTTGATTGTTTAACACTTTTTAGTTTGTAAATTGTGTAACGTAAATTCTATAAATATAAAGATAAATGCTTTTTTCCCTAGCAGGCCCAACTAAATTCTAAATAATATTTTTGTTTGTTAATTGTGATTTGTTTATCGCACAAAATGTCGCCTCAAGGTAGGGCAAAATAATTGTATCAGTAATTAAATAAATTTTGTTTGTTAATTAAGCCTGTATTGTGTTTATTACAATATTTTAGAAGAAGAAGATTTCTATTTTTCCAATGAATAGTGACCAGTCACCGCGTAGGAAACGTTTATTTATCGTGGTTCTGTAAGTGTGAGTGAAATTAAAGGGACGACAAAAATCATGTTGCAAACCACGTGTGGTACTATCAACTTTTCATGTTAACCTTGACTATATCTATATGAATTGCTTTGTAAGTTCCTTAAAATTCCCCAAATTTATTCCCTATATCGGCCAACGACCTACCAGCGTCATCTACGAACCCAAAAACACCTTTATATCCCATTTAATTGCGTGTCATTACGACACTAGCTTCATCTCTTTACTGTGTAATGCGGTGATTTATGTAAAAAAAAAATCAGCGGACTGAATCCAACTTAGCGAAATATTCAATGATGACTGAAGGTCAAGAGGTGTGGGAGAACTTCAAAGCATTAAAGTTCTCTACATTGGTAACAATAAATTTATTTCTTCGTGCTGTGGACGCTCCTCTTTGCTCTCTTCCCCATTTCTCCGTTTCAAGTACCTGTGTGCGGAGACAGTGATGTGAGCTCACCTCAGTGGCTGTGGCGGCGGTTGTGGTTGCGGCAGTTCGTTGTTGTTGGGGACGGCCTCGAGGGCCGGCGGGGCGGCGACGCTCCTCTGCTCCGTGTAGAGAAGCACGGCCACGGTCAGCCAGACCGTGAACACCAGCAGCACGCCCTTCAGCACCAGCGAGCGTCTTCGCAGCAGGAGACCCATCGTGACGTACGCTGGACTGTCAGCTGCCCATGGCCCCTGAAGAACGACAAACACACGCGTAGGTCAATACAGACGTCTCTTAATCGATATCCTGGCTGCATAACTGACAAACAAATGGAAATATGTAGGCGTTTCGATCAAGTGTTCTGATCCTTAATACTGTCGTCAGACTGTGGAAGTCACAACGCATAACAAAGAATATGAATATAAGATATAAATCAACAAACAAGTCACCATTAATACAGTTTAAAGAAAATTTTAACATTTCTGTGATTAACCTTTTATCAAAATTAGTTTCCATATCTAGAATCACAGTATTATCAAAATTTAAAGCATGATTAAGATACAAGCAATGTTAAGTAATAATAAATAAGAAAGGTAGCCAATTCAGACTAAAGAAGTGATAATACAAATACCACAAAACGTTTCTGGGATCCTCGTCCTGTTTATTCAGGTGATAAGAAGAGCCTAGAGCGACACAACTGCACTCGTCAATTGACGAAACTCAAAAGCGACGAAAACGCAACGACAATGGGAGAGTCGAAGCGTTGACGTAACAATAAGGCAGCAACGACAATGGGAAAGGAGAAGGTTTAGCGTAACTATAAGAGATCATAGCAATTGTTGAGTTCCATAGTGTCTGTTTGTACATTAACAGCTGTGATGTTTAATGTGTAGCATCTCTGGAATTGTACCTGGTGTCGATGTCTAAATTCTTAGCATTTTTTTTTTAGCAATAGTCACAATGTTTACAAGGTGGAAATTTTACATTGCTTTTATGTTTCTTAATTATAGTTAAGAAAGATCGTTTCGTCCGGCCGATATAACGAACTGAGCCATTATGTCAACTAATTTTATAAACAACATTATGGAAACCATTAAGACAATCTTTCTATGCATTTTTTTAGCAAAACAAAACAAAGAATTAACAGATTTATTACAGAGAAATTTAGTTCTTCTGAATAAAGTTTTAAATAAAGATAAACAATCACAATAAAAGTGTTAGTACAGCAGTTTTTTATTATTATAAATGTAATTAAATCAAAGATGAATAAATTTGATATTTAAATCAATAGGATAATAATTACCTGTAAACACTTAGAATTCGTCGTTGAGGTTTCATTTCAAATACAGTAATAAGACACTCGCAACCTTCTAAGTCTACACAGTTTAATAATAACAAAAATATCCAAATACAAGACAAAATAAGTGATAATATAAATACCACACAACAACGTTTCTGGGATCCTTGTCCCTTTTCTTCAAGTGGTAAGAAGAGCCTAGAAGGACACAACTGCACTCGTCAGTTGACAAAAACTCAGAAGCGGCGACAACGCAACGTATTATAATTTTTTCAAACAGACGTAAATTTCTACACATTTTAAATATGATTTATTTTCCCGGTCATTATTTAATCGAATAATATAATTCTTCCAAACCAATTTCATCCACTTCAAAGTAATCCCCGTCCGATAAAACGCACTTTTTCCAGTCCTCGCAACAGTCGGAATAGTCTTTTTCCGGTATAGCCTTCAAGACCTTCTTCGATTCGGTTTTTATCTCCTCAATCGTGTCACAACGGCGTCCCCGCATTGGCCTCTTGAGTTTGCTGAAGAGCCAGAAGTCGCATACGGTGGTTGAGGAACGACGTGAGTCGAATGCAGTGTGACGTGGTGCATTATGGTGATGAAGGAACCAAGAGTTTCAGTGGAATAGCTTCACGCAAACGACGCATAACGCTCAAATAATATTCTTTGTTGACAGTTTGGCCCGGCGGAAGGAATTCACAGTGCACCACAACCACGACTGTCAACATCACCTTGATATTCGCTGGATTGGTCGGTGGTTTCAGGGTCTCGTCTCCAGTAATGACGCACTTCCAGTGGTCCTGACAGTCAGACAGCAAAGTTTCACGCACCAATCGAGACTTGACAAGTTTGAGACACAAAACATTCTTCAAAATGGTTCAGGCTGAGCCGAATGATATTCCAACACCATCAGCGAGATCTCTAATTGTCCATCGACGATTTTCAAGCACCAAATCTTCGATATTTTGGACGTGGCCCTCGTCGGTAGACGTTGATGGTCGTCCAGAGCGCGCGAGGTTCGTCTTTGAACTCGTTGTACCACTTATAAACGTTTCTTTGTGCCATAGTTTGATCACCAAAGGCCTTCAACGTGTCCGCACAAGAATATTCGTTCGGCAAACAAACTCTGATGCAAGTTCTTTGCTCAACAAAATCACCCTAAAAAATTCTTTTTTGGTTGTTTACAAAAACACGTGTAACTCGGATATAATTAAACCTTTTAACAAACAGACGCTTGGCAAATATCATAGACAGTCCTACCAACCTTATTTACCTGCCTTCCTAATACCCGGGAGTTTTAAATGACAATTTCACCTTACTTTTTGATCACAGTGGTATACTTCCCTTTCACAGCAGGTAGGTAATATTGATTTTCTGTTCAACTAGAGATTACCCGAGGTTAATCCAAAGCGTCGATGCAGTTGTTTCTTAATTGAACACTAAAGATGAGAGCCTGATTTCCAAAATTTATGTTATTAATTTTCTTTTCAATTTCAAGTAGAACTACTGCATCAGCATTAGACTAACTAGTGTGTGTTTGTCAAAGTAAATATGTAACATTTAGGGTGAGCCCTGCCTGTACTGAGATGTTATTATTTGTGCTGATGCCGATTGATAAATTTTATCTAAACAAAAAATAAATAATCTTGATAAGACAGTATGAGTAAAAAAAATATATGTTTCATTAAAGCAACGCTGTCGTTTTATATTGTAAGAAAAATAATGGTGCTATTTTTTTTGAAAGTCCTTCTGTGCTACAGTTTGTATTGAAATCTTACTCTAATAATTCACACGGTTGAAACAGTAAGCGTCACTGCAGCCTAAATATAATTAAACTAAAAATGGTCTGCGCTTCTTGGAGTAGGGCGTGTCCCTGTATTGTAGAGGGAGACGTTGCTTGTTCTCCACAACTTGTAAGTTACGTCGTATACGATCATGATCATAAGAATAGCCATAATTGAATTTATTGAATTATAACGTCTTCCCTTTCGTCTTTTGAGTGTTGTCAACTGACGAGTGCAGTTGTGTCGTTCTAAAGCTCTTCTTAGCACCTGACGACAGGAACAAGGATCCCAGAAACGTTGTGTGCTATTTATATTGCCTTTTTCACCTGTATTGGCTGTCTTTCTTATTCATTATTTTCAATCATACGTAATTTTTTTCATTTTTATAACGTTTTCTATGTTTGTTTTTACCTAAATTTCTCTCCTTTACCCACACTACACACGTCTAAAAAAATTGCTATTTCTATAGTCACCTTGTACCTTTCCGTATATTTCTGATAAATATGGAATGAATTTGAAGGCAGATAAAGGAACGCCTCGGACAAGGAAAACTGTGCAAATATTTAATTTTACTCTCTCTCTCTCTCTATCTCGTCTCTCAGTGTGTCCAACGCCCGCAGCTCTGCAAATCACAGCCGTCCTCAGTGGCATTTTTTATTTTATTTTATACAAAGAGAATTCTAACGAACACGTGCACACGAGGAAGGTAGTTTCGTCACTATACATATTCAAAAATAATAATAATAGAAACGGTGTCGCTTCCAATTAGCAAAGCGGACAAACACTGAAGGTAATTCCTCGCCCGATCAATATTCAACGCGCCAGAAGCTACTTTAAACACTCGGCTTTGTCCTTCGCTGTCCGATTATCCTCTCTTATTCTTTTTATTTTTTTCCCCTTCCCCCCCCCCCGCCGTCCCCCGAACAGTGACAATAATAGCGCATTCGCAGTCTAGATTAAACACTGAAGGACGCCTTTGAATATTTATGTGGCTATTTTTATTATCGCGGGTGTGTGGTGTTGATTTTCGGGCATCGGCGTAGGCGGAAGCCAGCTGCGACTCTGTTTGTTGACGGATTACGAATACTTATCGGGGACACGAGAACAGAGGGAAGGGGAAAATACAGGACGCGATATTGCACTAACTGGTCCAGGCTTAGCGATTCAACCAGGGTTTATTCTTTTTACAACGTAGCGATTTATACGTACACAGCGACGGAAACAAAAACGCGTATTCTGGAGAGCGATCTGCGTGCTTCATGGAGCTTCGGAAACTGTTTCCTCAATGTTAATGGCTTCTCCTATAATACACAACTGTGCATTGCCCTCCTCACCCCCCCCCCCCCAATTAATCCATCATTCATGAGGACGTAATGCGTCCATCCATATTGTTTTATTCAGAGTACATACTTCACTGATCTCTCCCCTATTTATGTGATTCACATATGGACGCATCGATTTAATCAGGATGTTTGAAAACTCCTTATTTTTAGGAAACGATAGCCATTAGCTTGCCCATATCTTAGATTATTTTTCCATTTAAAATTTACAATACGGCCTGACACGCAACGTGGCTCCCCTGATTTTATATCTTTCTATTAAACTACTTTTGACGACCTCGGTTTTTCTCTGCTCCATGTATGTATGTATTTATTTAATCTACAAATGGGCAGTTTTACCCCGGTGGTAGATGCATTAAATGACAATTTAATTACAAATTAAATAAGGGATGTTACAATAAAGGAAAATATAGTAATAATTAATATAATTATTTTTTTAAATATAATTCTAGGTTTAGGGAACATTATTTCAACTATAAACACATGAATGTATAACATTATATTAATTAAAGGTTTAATTTTGAAAAAAGTTAAAGAAGGAATTGATATTGTACTGGCCTGCAAAAGAAGAACGGTGGAAAGGTATCTCAAAATAGAGATTAACTGACTATTTACTGACTATCTAAGGAGACAATGAATGTTACTTCAGTTTATAACGGAGCACTGTCATTTCATTCACTAGAGAGTTCAGATTAAGTTTAAATTTTTCTTTCCGTCCGAGGACTATTTTCACCAGAAAAACTCTTGCAGGTAAATTGTTCCAGTTATTTATCGTCCTTCATTCAGAAATGAGTATTTTCCCATAAAAAGTAAGCCTCCGAGAGGATTTCTCGCAGGTGAACCTTCCCAGAGAGCTCTGGCGGGGGCTACCTTTGGGGATGCTCTCACATCTCTCTGGTTTTTTTGAACTAAGATTCCCACATGCCGAGGCACCTTGGTCTGTTTTGAGAGGTGTATGTTACGGGGTCGCAGACCTTGGGCATACGGCAAGAGTTGTCCGCTATTCCTATTGGAATAGTCGGCCAGCTGCCTCCTAAACAGGCCAAGGCATGGCGAGGGGTAAGCTGCGTCCCCACAGCAAAATCCTCTCCCGTCATCGGAAGGGCGTGGGACAAGTACCAAATGCCCGACCTACCCGATGCAGGTTTTTCTAGGGTTTTCCCTGCATTTCTTTAGGCGAATGCCGGGTAGGATCCTTAACCCATAGCCCGGGGGGCCCTAGTTAACCCTTGGCTACCTTCCACTACCCTTCCGCATCCCCCGTTTCAATACCCTTCCTATGCTATTAAAGGGGAGTTGCCCATAGTGGATTACCCTCATGTAGCCTGTTGCCCTAAAAAAAAAAAAAAAAAAAAAAGTATTTTCCATAAGCCTGCGAGAGGAGAGATACGAAGGGGCTACCTTTGGGTATGCCTTTTCCTCTCCGTTTTTGAACTAAGGTTCCCACAAGCCGAGGCACATCGGCCTGTTCTGAGAGGTGTATGTTCCGGGGTCACAGACCTTGGGCATTCGGTAAGAGTTGTTCGCTATTCCCATTGGAATAGTCGGCCAGCTGCCTCCTAAACTGGTCGAGGCACGGAGAAGGGAATGCTGCGTCCCCACAGAAAACTCCTCTCCCGCTCTCGGAAGGACGTGAGACAAGTACCCAATGCCCGTCCTACCTGATGCAGGTTTTTCTAGGGTTTTCCCTGCATTTCTTTAGGCGAATGCCGGGTAGGATCCTTAAAATATAGCCCGGGGGCCCTAGTTAACCCTTAGCTACCTTCCTCTACCCTTCCGCATCCCCCCTTTCAAATCCCTTCCTATGCTATTAAAAGGGAGTTGCCCAAAGTGGATCACCCTCATGTAGCCTGTTGCCCTAAAAAAAAAAGTATTTTCCAACATCAGTTTTGCCATGTTTGCGGGTAATTGTACGCTGTTTTGGTTCGCTGGACGCGCAGAGCAGAGTCTGTGGAGAGGCGAGCTCCAGTAAAGTCGTCTTGTAAATTTAGCAGCGGTTTGACGAATAATATAATATTGAGAAAGTGTCTGGATACATGTAACAACAATTAGAACATTTTCCAAGTTGCAGTCTGTAAAATAACCACGTAATACTCAAACGCTATTTATATTTAGAGCGCAGAGTCTAAATTGTTGATTTAGACCGTTGTCTTGGATTTTTGGAGCCCAGGCAACTGAATCCAGCAGGTAACAAACTTAGGAACGAGCTAGTGATATTTCCTAAACAAACAGTGAACCATCTTGCAAACTAAAAGTGTTTCTTAGAATCAGTGTTAAAAGTGGCCTGTCTATAAAGTGCGATAACTGTGTGTGTGTGTGTACGAACGAGCCTAATTTCCTTGAGTACCAGAGACAGTAAGTTAAAATTTCACAGAATAACTAGTTTTAAACTCATAAGTAAAGGTATTATCGTCAGATTTCGAATTTCGTTCAGAAGTTAAAGTTAATATATTATGTGTTGTTTTGATTTGCATTGAAATAAACTATTGATAAACGTTGATGAGCATAAATAACCAAAAACAGTCTCCAAGTTTATAACTTTATTAAATAAATAGTCGGAAGCTTTCAACTCTTTGTTATAATCATCCTGAATGATCAATAAAAACGTTACCACTTACATAAAAACATCAAGTTACGAATTCTTTGCAACACCTTCAGCATAACATACCTTCTTGTCTTACAATTAAACTCACATTGACTTTAAAAAATATTAGTACCTATATGTACTTAGTCACTACTATAAAACTATGTTGTGTTTATTCAACAAGGTCTGTTTTCAAACTGCTCCATTACGTGGTTCATTGCGTAGCATTGCAATCGAAAATCGACACTATAGTAACGAATCGATAGTATCGATTTATCATATTGTTAATAATTATTTAACTATACATATATAAGAGACTATACATGCATGTAAATATATAAAAACCTCAACAAAGATGCCTAAAATAAATTAAAAACTTACAATTGCTCAAAATTTCTTATTATTTTAAGATGTTTTACTTATCAATATTTTAAGTGTCTCTGCCTATTCTTTTTCTATTTCTAAACCTTCGTTTCTATTATTAACAATTTTATTTTCTGTTTAGATTAATAAAAATTGCTTCTGCTATTCTAAGTTTTTATTATGTAATATTTTAATATATAATAATATAAATGTCCTATCATTTTAATATTTAAATTATTAAAATTGGCGTCTTCAACGTCTTTATAAATTCTAATTGTTTATTTGTCATATTGCATTTTAATGGACGCTTAATGATTACTACAAAAATTGACGCATTAACGTGAGGCTTATTTTCATTTGATTGTAGACAAATTATAACAATATATATATATATATATTTTTTTGATTGGAAAGGGGTTTTTAAATACACGCTGAAAATAAACTTTCTCTTATACAGCTTTCAATTATGCGAACGTACGATTACATGTAATCTGCATGTCTCATTTTATCAACGGATTTACTATCGACATATTCATATCTCCCCCCCCCCCTTCCGGCCCCCGCCCCTTCTATAGGATAACGCCCTGCAGTAAAGCTGCGCCTTTAAATTTATACCCCCGTTTTCGTGATTGTATCTGCCGTTACCGTCCAAGATTCCACGGAGCTCAATCCTTGAGATTATATTGCCGGATGGAGGACATTCACTTAGCCTTTATGCGGCAGGAGGAAGGGAGATAAGGCGACAATGTATCAGATAAGGCGAGACACAGATCCCGTCTCGACGAACGTGCATCGCTGTATGAAGGAAACTATACTTTAGCTACTCACACACGTGTACTGACGTCATTCATTTTGTCATATATATATTTGCTATATTATTTCGCTCTATACCGCACACCCTTGTGAAATTTCTCTTCACTCTGTCCCCGGCAGGATATGTGCATCTCAAATGAAGACACTACGTTAACAGATTTTCAGTCGGTCCGAATTGCAATGCGAACTGTGTAGGAACCCTGTGGTAACCGGTTTTGAGGGGCCCCGCTACAGATCGCTGGACCTTCTGATTGGCACCGCCGCCTTCTAGCAAAAGTTTCTCTCAGTATCTGGAGCCAATTTTTTTTTAATAATTCTTACTACTGCCGTCTTTAGATCTGTGAAGGCTCCTGGAATCGCTCTGCTCAGTCTTTTTTTTTCCAAATTAAAAAATTGATAGATTTAATGTCATAGCGCTTTCTGATTTTTTTTCCATGTCTCTGGACGGTATTACAGATACCAAGAACCCCCCGTTACCGACTTTTCCTATTTTTCCTATATCCTTGAAATCTTCCTCTCGATGCTGGATTTTCCTTCGACCTGATCCTATTCAGCCAGATCCTTTCCGTACGTTAGCTCAAACTCAAATTTATTCACCTCAATGTCATTTCGATCTCTGAGTTTTAGCAGGTACGATATATTACAAATTACATAAATTCTCTGGTACTATCACACAAACGACATATGTTCTTCGTTACATCTTGTATGAAGTGACCGTAGAGTGCCGAATTTTAGTGTTCCCACTATTTAAATTCTTTGAAGACCATAAGTTCACTCTCCACAAGTTGAGACACGACTATTTGATTAGACTTCATTTAAGTATATACATTTGATCACAAGAGTAACATCTGCGGCCTTCTCAGAACTCGTAAAGCCCCCTGAAATCTGATACCAAAAAAAACAAACTAAATAGAACCCGGTCAGCAACACGGAGATCCCACCACCACTTTGAACAAAACCTCCGCAACACGGAACCAATACTCGGATGGTCCTCAATCTGGCAACTCCAGCTTCTACGATGATGAGTCACTTCCATAGGGTGACAACAACCCCTCATCCCCTAACAGGAAGGGGAACCCCTAGTGGAGGGTCCAACTCTGACAATATTTCGGCAAACGTTCCAGAGAAGGCCAGAAACTCAAGCCAGGAAAAATAGCTGTAATTTCCATTGTTGGGGAAAGAACGGATTAGATGATAGTAAAATCGGAACTACTCGACACTTAGGATAAAAATTAGGAAATGTAAAGAAGCGAGATAATTGGATGAATTTATAAGGAAAGGTGATTGTCCTGGAGCACAGACACAATATTAGGCAGATTCAGCAGTTCGATTCAGCTTCGATGTCCCTGAGAACACTGACTAGATCAGACTATCGACTAAAAATTAATGCGAACTACGAAAAAAAGGGCTGTTACATTATTTTTTTTCCTTCCCCATTAATAATAGGATTATTGTCATTCTCCAAGAGTAAATTTCGTTTTAATTGAAAGCCATAAAGGTCCTCATAAGCTGTTTTGAGTCTCATCAAGTGTTTGATTAATCTTAAAAATTGTATTTCGTTCATATTTTATTTGTAGGAATTACTGGTGATTTTCGTCTGAAACCAAAGACTCGCAAAACACAAATTGATTGTGCGTTCTTCTATCGTAAGACTTCCATAATTTTTTTTACACCAACCTTCATATTTATTACTTTACTCATTTCATTTCCTGTCGTCTCATAAATGGCAGTGTGGAACCAATAAAGCTGAAACGGACCGTGACAAAGTTACCTTCTGCCCTTTAATATCCAACAAAACTTCTAAACGAGATCTTAATTCTATATAATGACTAAACTGCAATATTGAAAATATGAAACGTCAACGTTAAAAGTATGTTGATTAAATAAATAAATAGCCAAATAACAGACGAAAATAAGTGCTAAATTAAACACCGCGCAACGTTTCTGTAACCCTTGTTGCTTTCGTCACTTGACGATTTGTCTTACTGGTAAACTACAATATTATTTTAATCATTTTACTTTTACTAGAATTCATTTTTTCAATGAATTGTCGTATTCGAGCAACATTAAATACATTTTAAATGTTTTTATTCGCTCAAACCTGTAACTTTTCCGATTTTTGACTTATTTAATACATTTTAATATTTTTTTACAAACTTTTTCGGTCACACCTACTTGACGTAATTAGGCCAATATAATTCACTGTTAATTAATTTCTGAGTTTAGACCCTGAAAGGCCTGCGAGGGCTATTCTCTCGCAGGCAGTACCTTCGAGGGATATTGTCTCTCAGGTAGAGCCTTGTAGGACAGACACGAAGGGGCTACTTTTTGGGATGCCTTTTCCTCTCCGTTTTTGAACTAAGGTTCCCACAAGCCCAGGCACCTCGGCCTGTTTTGAGAGGTGTATGTTCCGGGCTCACAGACATGGGCATACGGTGAGAGTTGTTCGCTGCTCCTATTAGAATAGTCGGCCAACTGCCTCCTAAACTAGTCGAGGTACGGAGTCCCCACAGCAAACTCCTCTCCCGCTATCGGAAGTGCGTGGGACAAGTACCCAATGCCCAACCTACCTGATGCAGGTTTTTCTAGGGTTTTTAATGCATTATTTTTAAGCGAATGCCGGGTAAGATCCTTAAACTATAGCCCGGGGGCCCCAGTTAACCCTTGGGTACCTTCCTCTACCCTTCCTTACCCCCCCCCTTTCAGATCCCTTCCTATGCTATTAAAGGGGAGTTGCCACCATGTGGATTACCCTCATGTAGCCTGTTACCCTAATTTCTGAGTTTATCCTTCCCTGGTAAAACAGTTGTCAAATAAATTAAGTTGTTTACGAACAAAACAAAAAATAATTCGTAAGTTAATTCAACATGAAATGAAAAATTTACGTCTGATTGAAATTTAATATCAAGAAAGATAGCCAAATACAGACCACGTAAGTGATAATATAAACGTTTCTGGGATCCTTGTTCCTTTCGTCAGGTGCGAAGAAGAGCCTGGAGCGACACAACTGCACTGGTCAGTTGACAACACGAAAACGCAACGACAATGGCAAAGCCGCAGTGTTAGCGTAACAATAAGGGAGCAACGACATTGGGAAAACAGTAGGTTTAGCATAATAATAAGGGATCGTAGCAATAGTTTGTGATGTTTGATTTAATATGAGTCTGGAATTCTACCTGGTGTCAATGTCTAAAATCTTAAAAAAAAATATTTAGCAATAGTTACAACGTTTACTAGGTGGAAATTTTACATTTGTTTCATGTTTCCTAATTATAGTTAACAAAGATCGTTTCGTCTGGCCGATACAACAAACCGAGTCATTATTTCGACTAATTATATTAACAACATTATGGAAATCCGTACCATTAAGACAATCTTTCTGTGTTTTTTTAACAAAACGAAACAAAGACATAACTGTTTAGTATCATCTGTTTGTTTCTAAAAGAGCTAATTTGTGATGCAGATATGAAACAACGTGGCTGACCGAGCTTTCTGTGAGTCAACCCAAAGGGACAATTTATTTTTACCCTTGAGAATATTTTATTTCTATTTTTTTTTCAAAATAGACAATTGAAGCGTCATTCTCAATTCTAATTGCGCCAAAATAAGAATTATACACTTAATGTTCAAAGTTTTTCCACTGACGAGTGCAGTTGTGTCGCTCTAGGCTCTTCTCGACACGTGAAGAAAGTAACACGGAGCTCAGAAAAGTTTATATTATCATTTTGCCTGTATTTGGCTGTCTTTGTTATTAATAATTCAACACGAACGGACGTTACTTTGTCTGCAATATTATACAGAAGAGTTAAGGATACAATTATCACTATTTTCAGGGAAAACCAGCGCCATCACAGAGACAAAGAAAGAGGCTCAGAAACTTAACCGATAATTGCCCTGCCACTAATTCTGTAGAATCGTATCCTTACTCCCAGGAACAATTTACATCAAATAAGGCCAATTTGGCGTTTCGACGTGACAGAAGAAGACTAAAAAATTTTAATTCAGCGAAGCAGATAAATTTCCCCAGTCGTCACCGTCGGATGCGAGGAACTAAACCAATTTTAAGCCTATTAAACGATCGGCTTAAGGAAGCCTTTCAGAGTGGCGCGGTTCAAAGTTGAAGGTGAAATTAATATTTCCATCTGTGTTTATAGAGCGCCTAATTGCCTCGAACGGCGAGAGCAAACAAAATCCGCGCAAGTTGTGAACGGGCGGGTGGGGGGAGGAGGGGGGGGAGAAAAGTCTTCAGCGGTGCCATTAATTAAAACACGCCGCCGCCGACGCAGACCCCGAAATTGTGGGGCGAGGCGAGGGAGGAACATACCTGATTACTTACACGTCTCTAGCGGCCTTGTGTCCGTGAATGTAAACGGACATGTCGACGATTAAAGATTAACATCATTCACCTGCGAGGAGGAGGAGGAGGGGGGGGGAGGATGGTTTAATATCGAAAGACTCGGGGTGAAGATAGCCGTCGCAGGTAAAACAATCCATCACGCGAGGAAGCAGCGGACTCGTAGCAAAATCGCTAAAACAAGATCATTAATCAAAGAGAATAACGGCGAGGTGACGCACTCGTCTGCATCTACGCGTCTACGAGAAGGAAACTGCCTCCGCATTTTGTCAAGACATAAATCACTTAATCTCAAATTATTTTCTCGAAACATGTGCTCGTTAAGGAGGCGGCTGCAGCAGCAGAAGAATCAATAAGACTTCAGACGTATGAAATGACCGTGGATGAACAACGCCAGTGAACTATTATACTCTATTTTAAATGATTTTTTTACCCAATATTCCTGCCATAATTCATAAATCTACCAAGTAGCTCCATCAACCATCCAAATCCCACCATTGAGCTATTCTACAGTAACCCGCCCCCTCCTTCACAAAATCGCAGACTAAAACGTAAACTCCCCCTAAATCACTCCGCAATTACCTAACTCTAGCCCTCTCCTACCAACTGGCACTACATACTTCCATCTTCCCTCATAACATCCTTAACGCTTCAAACATGTAGTTTCCGCAGTGACCAGATTGATCGCTAACATCATGGTGGCTTATACGAGGGTGAATCAAATATAAACGAGACTTTTGGACCTGCCGCGCGCAACAGTGATGGAAGAACGTTCCGCTGTTATTGGCTGTTAGGTTGGTTTGTCAGGAGTGGGGGAAGGAAGCACGTGACTCATCATCATAGACTCGCTCAGTGTCCATCGTTACGATGTCCGAGCAGGAGGCACCTCCCTCTATTGCGCAACGTATTGTTATCAAGTCTTTAGCTGCAGAAGGTGTAAAACCGGCCGAAATATTGAGAAGATTGACTGCACAGTTCGGGGAAGAGACGCTAGAGTGTTTGCTGGGCATAAACAGTTCGTGGAGGGCCGTGAACGTGACCGCAGACCCCGCACCAGCATTACAGCGGGCAACATCGACAGTGTTCGTCAACTTGTTGAAGGAGATAGGCGTCTAACAACTTCGGATATTGCAATTGAGGTTGGAATAAGTTATGGGAGCACTTACTCTATACTCTCAGAGGAGCTATGGTGGGTATCGCAAGGTTCTTCTCACAGTTGACCAGAAACTGAATCGTTTTCAAGTGTATGAGCGTCTTCTTGCACGATTTCTTTCTCACATTGTCACCTGTGATGAAACGTGGGTGCATCACTACACCCCTTAGTCGAAACAAGTGAGTATGGAGTGGAGGAAGAAAGGAGAAACCGGACCAGTGAAAGCCAAGCCACGATTATCGGCTGGCAAGGTTTTTACCAGCGTGGCCTGCTGCACCTTCATTTTTTGCATGAGCGCAGAACAATTAATGCCAAATTTTGACTGAGGTCAGACTTGCACATCGCCGCAAAAGACGAGACCTTCCGATGAGAAAAGTGATTCTCCTCCATGACAATGCTCGGCCCCATACACTGGAACACCCTCCATACAGTCCAGGCCTGTCTCCCTGCGACTTCCATGTCTTTGGTCCTCTCAAGGAAGCTTTGGGAGGGCAAAAAGTCCACAGCAGCGATAATGAGGTTGAAGCATATGTGCGCAATTGGCTACAAACACGACCTGACTCTTTTTACGTGGAAGGAATTAAAAAGTTACCTATACGCTGGGAAAAATGTGTTTATAAATCAGGAGATTATGTAGAAAAATAAACTATGATTGTTTGTGCGTTTAAAATCAAAATAAATATTTAAAAAAATAAGCCTTGTTTACATTTGATTCACCCTCGTATGTTAATATGTGGTCAACAAGTTAATCTGCTTCTCTCGTCTCTAACTTGGAATGACAAGGGTCACAAGTTTACATGTGAAATATTTACAAACTGTAGGTACCTTGTTATTTGTTTAATTTTTTACAATTGTAAATACTGTTCTTATTATTATCACAACTGTAAAGTCTCCGGACTGAAAGTTAACTTTAATAAATCAAAAATCAAAACAACAAAAAAACCGCCACTATTGTAAATGGAAAATTGTCCTCACGTGATTTACTATAATAATACCGGCTACGAGCCCGGGTATTTATTTATTCAAGATCAGAAAATGAAATAAAATCGACAGTAATCCCTTGGTTAAACTAGTTAACTGCCACCATAGAGACTGCCAATTAACTCCTTGATGAGCGACACCCTGATCTATGCCCACTCAAGAATTCACCGGCTACATTAAATAAGCAGGGTACATCCTTGAAGGAGCCTAAAAAAATCCCTGGTGAAAAATATTCCCAACCTTTATTGACCAGTCCTCATTTATATATATAAAAAAACCACAATTATTTTACAATTAAGCCCATCACAAATTACTACGTCATTACTGACATTTTCATCTACTTCACTGTGTTACCAGTCCAGTTGTTTTATATACACAGTCCTTATAAATTCAGTAAAAAAAATTCTTTACGATCCTTGCCGAAGATGTAAGTTAATTTTCGCGCCATATTCGTGACTCCATTTTTACATCTTTACATTGTGAATCTAACTAAGAATTTCATAAATTTAATCTTTGGTTATGTCTGAAGACTGAGGGACAATTATGTCCTGCAGTACTCAAGGAGTATATTTAAGTATTTAATAAAATACTTTGTCGGGTTTATATCAATATATATAAATACTTAAATACTTTAATAAAATACTTTGTCGGGTTTATATAAATATATATAAATACTTAAATATACTCCTTGAGTACTGCAGGACATAATTGTCCCTCAGTCTTCAGACATAAGCAAAGATTAAATTTATGAAATTCTTAGTTAGATTCACAATGTAAACAAATAGTCGCCATATTGGAGTCACTAATATGGCGCCATAATCAACTAACTTCATCCGCAAGGATCCTAAAGTATTTCGTATTTATTTTTAATTATCAATCGTTGGAGTATTACTGGCTAAAATTATCCTTTTAATTCAATAAAAACAATTCTGCTTTATTTCATTACGTAAAAAGGAACTATTTCCTTTTTTCTTCGCGTAGTAACGTCTCTCTCTCTCTCTCTCTCGCGTGTGCTGTGACGTCACGGTCTCTTGACGCGCAGTACTTTAACACAAAATGATCAAAATTTTTAATTATAATTCTTTCCACCTTTATGCTAGGGGGGTTTTTTCACCCCCCCACAGTATCGTTTCTCCTGTTTTGAAGAATATGTGTAAATTTCTATTAAGATTAACGTAAATACATTGTAGTAATTGGTAATTAAGGCATTTTTCTAATTGAAAAGTTGAATTGTAGACGACTCATTATTAGTGGATATAGAGCGGACGCCGCAACAAAGCGGCAAGGCAAAGAAAGCATTGTTGATCGGTCGAGAGGGTTTTTACGCGCTCAAAATTTACGAGACGAACAGTACAGTCGGGCAGCAGACAGCGAATAGATCAGACGAAAAGTTTTACAGTGGGGCAGTCAGAACGAAAGAATGTGGTCCAGTCACAAACATGCTTTCAAATATTAAAAAGTAAAGCAATATTCAGTCGGGAAGGAGAGAGAACAACTAGTGTGTATTCGGTGGTCGAGCGTAAATTCATCATGCTGGCCATAGACAAACCAATGAAGTCCATTTTCAACTAAAGTCACGAGATCTACAAATCCAGGTTGCAGTAAAGCATCGAGAACCAACCAATTTGTGTTAAACCAACTAACAAACAACGCCAATTAGAGTCTGTGAGAACTTAGAATCAGTGATGTCCCCAAAATTGTGAACGAAAAGCTAAAAGTGAGACCTGGGCGGCCGTAAGTAGAGAAAAACTTTAAAATCATTTGTAAACCGTGTTTAAAAGATAAAAGTCAGATCGTTCTTTAATTATTTAATTATCGATAAAATGAGATCCTTAATTCTTGATAAAATTAAAATTGTTTAAATTCAATCTTTAGTATTATTTCTTCCGCAACAAATTTCGTCTATGTTCAGACGCTTTGATTTCCATATAAAGTAAATGTAATTTTGATTATATAAATTCTGCCATTTATCAAACCCAGTTCACGACCCTGAGATCCCAATTATTTTGTGTATTTTATACTTGTTTTAAAATTGTTAATAAATCTTGTTTAATAGTTTTCACTTAAGTTCTTTCATTTAGAAACGCCACATTCATATTATATTTAAATATTACAACATACAAACATACATACATACAAATATACATCCTTTTTTATTATATAGATGTAGACGTCAAACTCCGAGCCCCCAGCTAGTTTAAAAATAAATAAAGCTGCGGAGGAATACCCCCAAAAAATTATAACTGAGCTGAAAGAAATATCGATACAAGTTTCTTCGACATACAGAACGCTTCTATGATGACGTGATTAACCTTTTCAACACTATGCATAAACGCACCGGAGATGTTAGGATCACTACGCAGCGTGCGCTCCCGACTTATTAAAACTATTTTAACTGTGCCAGATAATTAATTGACCGTGGCATATTATTAACCGGTGATCTCTACGTCCTGAAGGGACTAAACTATTTTGCAAGCGTTTCCTCTATGATCGCACGCACATATAATTATGCAGAAATTACTCGACGGGGCAAAAACAACGCTAGTGAATAATAATCGATATTAACGGTAGCTTTGAGTGAATTTACGAGTCAGGCTCCACCTCAAAGGCTCGTCCTCCCTTTCATCGTGCCAGGTTCATCGGCTTTATTTGAGAGAAATTCCCATTACGTCCAATTATCTGACGAATGGATCCGAAAAGCGCGGCTGCTATGAGTTTCCCCCGCCCCTCTTTTATATTAATTAACCCCCCCAACGCCATTTTTTTTAACGTTATACATTTTTTATTTCGTGAATTAAGGCCGAACTAAAACTTACGAATATGTTTCAAAACTTGAGCGGGAATCATTTTACTCGTAAAGTCCATAAACGGATTAAATTTATTAGATAATATTGAAAAAAAAATAAATATTATTGTCAAAACGTTCTGTTGCTCTCTCTCTGTCCTCTTTGCATAAAGATATAGTGATATGTAGTAATAGAAGTACAAGTCTACGACAAAATATATAAAACTTATCTTCATATTATTATTATTATGAGAATATCTAAAAGAAGAGATTAGAGAAGATGTTTGTATGACTATTGTTTTTCTTTTAACGCAGCATCCTTGCTTATTTTACTTACGTATCAAACCTGAAAAAGACAAAAATGATTACATAAACGTTACGTGGGGTGGTTTTAATTCCCCACGTCTTTTACTCGTATTCTTTTTGGTCATTTTTTTTTGAAAAAATTTCTTTTCGATAAATTCTTGTTCCCTGGAGGTGGCTACCGTTGGGGAGGCCTTCTACTCTCTCTATCTCTCTCTCTCTGGTTTTTTGAACTAAGTTTCCCAAGAGCCGAGGCACCTCGGCCTGTTCTGAGAGGTTTTTGTTCCGGGGGTCGCACACCTTGCGCATACGGTAAGAGTTGTCTGCCGCTCTCATTGGAATAGTCGGTCAGCTGCCTTTTAAACGGATCGAGGCACGGAGATAGGGGAATGCTGCGGTTCGCACAGCAAACCCCCACTACCACCGTCCTGGGAAGGGCGTGGGACAAGTACCCAATGCCCGACCTACCTGATGCAGGTTTTTCTAGGGTTTTCCTTGCATCACTTTTAGACGAATTTCCGGGTAGGATCCTTAAACCACAGCCCGGGGGCCCCTAGTTAACCCTTGGCTATCTTCCTCTACCCTTCCACATCCCCCTTTCAAATCCCATTCCTATGCTATTAAAGGGGAGTTTCCACCATGTGGATTACCCTCATGTAGCCTGTTAACCCCCACCCCAAGAAAGATCTTTTACAGACAACAATAACACGAATAATAAGCTTAATGCAATACAAATATGAAT
Organism: Zhengitettix transpicula; assembly: GCA_037074705.1. Classification (NCBI taxonomy): domain Eukaryota; kingdom Metazoa; phylum Arthropoda; class Insecta; order Orthoptera; family Tetrigidae; genus Zhengitettix; species Zhengitettix transpicula. The sequence continues at coordinate 243,065,610 of CM073590.1, read as the reverse complement.
TATAATTTGTCTCCATTACTTATTAAATGAGTTAATTAATTTTAAAAAAAATTCACTTCAGGTTCCCAATATGATTAGAAATAATCGCCGTTAAACCAAATTAAAAATAAAGTGCCGCAACTGAATTTTGAGTTTTGTCAACTGACGAGTGCGGTTGTGTCGCTCTAGGCTCTTCTTCACACCTGAGAAAAGGGAACAAGGATCTCAGAAACGTTGCTGTCGTATTTATATCATCACTTTTTTTGTCTAAATTGGCTGTCTTTCTTAGTGATTAGCCCTTAAATTGTTTATTACAAAGGAGCGGTTCTAATTTGATCAATAAAACCTAGTCAAGGATGTTTCTCTTAATTCGTTGATAAAAAGTTCCTCGTTATTAAAATTGAGATACTTCCCGTCATCATCTCTTTGCGACGGCAGGGGTCCGAGAAAGGTGAGGAAATGAACGACGAAATTGAGAGAAATTAATGGTGAAGAAGACCTTCCTTCTCCGAGGCGGATTCGTCCTACAAAGAGAGAAAGGGGATTCCTTCGGAAAAGGCGATGCTAATGAGGGCCCTGCGATCAACAAGATTCCTCCGCGAGGAGGTGCAGACGAACGCTTTCAACGCGAAAACCTGCACAGTCGGAATAATTGGGTTGAATACCTCGGGACAGGAACACCTGCGTCGTAAACTAGAGGAGCTTACTAACAAGCACTAACAATAGACTGAGTGACATCCACAATGAAGGGGCTGACGCTGACGGTGAAACGCGTCACAGAATCAAGCGCCGCCGAGAGTCGCAAAGACGGCGAGACTGAGACGAAAATTGTTGACTGAAACTTAGAAACGGAGATGGATTCCAACTTCCCTCTTCATAAACCTTTGGAGTAAACGTGACTGTACTTCACTGCAGGGTAAAGTAATATGAAATCAATGCAATAGAAAATATTCCTGTCAAATAATGCCTTGAAATTATTAAAAAAAAATTAAATAAAAGAACACACTAAACTCAATCTTTGGCCCTTCACACACGGGACAACTGAGTTTCCACTCAAGTTCCAATGCAGTTCTGTGTGCAACTCTTTAGTGTCCTCGAACAACGAGTCGCCTGAAACCCAATCGATTTCCAAAACCGACAACAACCAACGCCTGCGTGCGATCTTTTTTCCTCGGTCAACAAAATAGTTCAGTTGCGTGGTTCCAACGTGAAATGGATCCTCCTTCAAGTGAATGTCGAACAAATACACACAATTCAAATTATTCATGGTCAATTCTGGCAGTTAGTTCTCAGTCAGTTAGCAGAAACTTCATTTAATGAGTTACAGTTACATCGAAAAAGTTTTTTAGCACACGTAACAGACGCTCCGACATGTGGGCGCTCATAAGGTGTAACATAATCATTCATAAGCCAAAATGGAGGATTAAGTGTGTGGACAAACTGTGTTACATCAAGGTTCTGTCATTTAGGACCTCATCAGGTGTAACATAATCATTAATACACCAAAATAGAGACTAAGTGTGTTGACAAACTGTGTAACATCAAGGTTCTGACATTTGGGACTTAATCAGGTGTAACATAACCATTCATAAGCCAAAATGGAGGACTAACTGTGCTGACAAACTCTGTAACATCAAGGTTCTGACATTTGGAACTTCATCAGGTGTGACATAATCATTAATACACCAAAATTGAGGACTAAGTGTGGTGCAAAACTGTGTAACATCAAGGTTCTGACATTTGGGACCTCATCAGGTGTAACATAATCATTAATACACCAAAATAGAGACTAAGTGTGTTGAAAAACTGTGTAACATCAAGGTTCTGCCATTTGGGACTTAATCAGGTGTAACATAACCATTCATAAGCAAAAATGGAGGACTAACTGTGTTGAAAAACTGTGTAACATCAAGGTTCTGACATTTGGGACTTCATCAAGTGTGACATAATCATTAATACACCTGGATTGAGGACTAAGTGTGGTGCAAAACTGTGTAACATCAAGGTTCTAACATTTGGGACCTCATAATGTGTAACACAACCATTCATAAGCCAAAATGGAGGACTAAGTGTGTTGACAAACTGTGTAACATCAAGGTTCTGACATTTGGGACCTCTTCAGGTGTAACATAACCAGTCATAAGCCAAAATGGAGGACTTAGTGTGTTGACAAACTGTGTAACATCAAGGTTCTGACATTTGGGACCTCTTCAGGTGTAACATAACCAGTCATAAGCCAAAATGGAGGACTAAGTGTGCTGCAAAACTGTGTAACATCAAGGTTCTGACATTTGGGATCTCGTAAGGTGTAACACAACCATTCATAAGCCAGAATGGAGGACTAAGTGTGCTGCAAAACTGTGTAACATCAAGGTTCTGACATTTGGGACTTCATCAGGTGTAACATAATCATTCATAAGCCAAAATGGAGGACTAAGTGTGCTGCAAAACTGTGTAACATCAAGGTTCTGACATTTGGGACCTCATAAGGTGTAACACAACCATTCATAACCCAAAATAGAGAACTAAATGTGTTGCAAAACTGTGTAACATCAAGGTGTTTATTGAAATAAAACATTTGCAAAACTATTTCCAAGGATAACCAAAAATAAATCATTTTAAATATAATGTTTACAAAGGAGACCTTATAAAACGTACATTTCTCGAAAAATGTACAATACATTTAAATTTACTTAACGTACTTGTGGTTCAGTTGGGAGTAGTTTTTGCAGCTGTATTATTTAACTGCATATCTGGACTTTGATTTAGGACTTCCTTTTTGATTGCTACACCTGATGACACCGAAAATATCTGGACGAAACGTTGTGTTTTATTTGTAAAACGAGTGAAAATGTAACTCATCAAATATTAAATGTATTTTCTATTATATAATTTAGTTTTATCTAAGTTGGTCATGGATTATTATATCTAGCCCAAATTTACTTCGTTCGATAGATAATGAGTCACACTCGGTTCCATTTTGATTGCAAACTGGTTTCGTGTGCGACTTGCAGATGACCCGCTTGAAACTTGAGAGTGCGAAGGCCCAGAGAGAGTTCCCTTCGGTAAATAGAAGTGAGACCACGAAAGCTTTAAAAAAAACACACACACACAACCGAAAATTATTGGGCCAAGTCTGTGGATAAAATACTGAAATAAATAACGAGATAATTTTAGGACAGGAAATTAAATAATTTTCCCGGCATTGAAGTTGCGCATGAGCAACTATTCTCGGTCTGCCAAATTCACGAGGTCAGATTACCGGAACATTCCGATACGGTTATCATCAGACAAACGCCCATTTTCACAGACAGCACGGTTGAAGGATTCTACAAAAGGATTTTTTTTAAAATAAAAAATAAAAATAATCTCTTTATGAAAAAAAACAAGGCGATACCAAACAGAAGCACGAGGTCAACGAAAAAAATTTGTAGCGTCCATTCCAATTAATCAAAATTTTCATGTGACCAGACACGCGAAATCAATGATATCCGTAGCTTCGGGCTAATTACAGAGGATAATCACCACGGTGGTATCATGTGCACAACGTTGTTGATTAAAATAAACGATATTGTTATCGCTATGTTGTGGTCGTTTGCCTGAGGATGAGGACAAACAAAAATGGGGGCGAACCTCACAATTTTCAGGTCGTCAGATCCCCGATAAATGATTTACAAATTAGCTTCACAATGTTGAAAAACCAATTGCAAAATGACCGGTTCGTGTTTTTATTGAGGGTTATTACAGGCCGTGAGCGAGTAATTTTTTTGCACGGAATTAAATACGTATGCGATTTATTTCCCTGGTGGTAACTACGATTCGTGTGACAGTGTGACCAAGAAATTTAAGTTACAGGGTTTTCCGTCACACAGTGACTTGATTTTTTAGTGTGATGAATATTTTTGTGTTGCATCAGATTCAAATATCCGACAGGTGGGCATAATCCAGTCTCTGTAGTTGGTTACTCTTGAAACAATTTATTAAAGAAACATTCCAATATGGTTAAATATTTATTAACACTACTTCTACTCCTCGGCGTTACAGTCCATGTAGGACCTTGGCCTCTCAAAGCCTAATCTTGCTCGTTTCCTCCATCTTCTAACACCCTCGTCCTCCACATCGTCCAACCATCGTTTTCGTGGTCTCGCTTTGTCCCCTTCTGCCACGTGGATTTCCTTTGTAGATCTTTTTTGACAACCCTGGTCTTCTGACATTCGCTCTACATCGCCCCAACCAACTCAGTCTGTTCCCCTTTATTCCCAATACAATGTCTGCATACCCACCATACTGTTCCTCCAGTTCCCTATTTCTTCGTATTCTCCATTTCGCTGCTTCGTTTACCGCTCCAAAAATCCTTCTTAATATTTTCCTTTCCCATCTTCTCAAATACTCTTCTTCTGCCGCAGTCATTGTCCATGTTTCCGAGCCATATGTGACCATCAGTCTTATAAACAGTCAGTTTCAGTTCCCTGTCCAGACTACGTGACTTGAGAGTCTTAATTAGGGCCCAGTAAGCTCCGTTTCCTGCATCCTTGCTTTTATTTCTTCATTCATACTGTTATCCTTCGTCACCAGTACTCCCAAGTACTTAAAATTCTCGCAGCTCTCATAGTTAACTCCATTTAGCTTGATGACTTTGTTTTCCATAGCACTGTTTCTCGTTTACGAAAAGAGATATTTTGTTTTGGTATTATTTACTCTTATGCCTCCTTTTCCAGCCTGTCCAGCCCTTCCTCTAGCTCTTTCAGTTTTCTGAACACCATGCATACATCATCCGCATGTGCCAGATTCTGATTCATACGTGTGAACAGAGCGCCTCCTGGATTATTTATTTCCACTTTTCTCATCACTCCTTCCAGTGCTATGTTGAAAAGTTAGTGTGGACAACACATCTCCCTTGTCGTAGGCCTTGGTTGACTTCAAACACCTTGGTAAGTTTTCCTTCCACTTTCACTTGACGTTTGGTGTTGTCAAGAGTCATTTTCATAAGTTTCATCAATTTATATTGACACTCCATGTCCATCAAAGTCCGATACAGTTGTTTCCTCTTCACGCTTCGTTTCTCTTTTCATTTAGTTTCTTTCATTTCGTTTATTTTCATAATGTATTAAGTTAGCTTCAATGAGTGTGAATTGTTTAATGTTAGTTTGTTAAATTGGATTGTTCTTACTGTCAAACCCAGTAATGACCCTGAGGTAAAGAAAATTGCGACGTATTAGGAGAGATACGAAGGGGCTACCTTTGGGTATGCCTTTTCCTCTCCGTTTTTGAACTAAGGTTCCCACAAGACGAGGCACCTCGGCCTGTTTTGAGAGGTGTATTTTCCGGGGTCGCAGATCTTGGGCATACGGTAAGAGTTGTTCGCTATTCCCATTGGAATAGTCGGCCAGCTGCCTCCTAAACTGGTCGAGGCACGGAGAAAGGAATGCCGCGTCCCCGGAGCAAACTCCTCTCCCGCTATCGGAAGGGCGTGGGACAAGTACCCAATGCCCGACCTACCCGATGCAGGTTTTTCTAAGGTTTTCCCTGCATTTATTTAGGCGAATGCCGGGTAGGATCCTTAAAATATAGCCCGGGGGCCCTAGTTAACCCTTGGCTACCTTCCTCTACCCTTCCGCATCCCCCCTTTCAATTCCGTTCCTATGCTATTAAAGGGGAGTTGCCCAATGTGGATCACCCTCATGTAGCCTGTTGCCTTAAAAAAAAAGTATTTGATTGTAAAATATAAAGTTGTATTTTTCCTAGAACGCCGCGAATTGAAAACTTTAAATAAAATATTCGTTTGTTAACTTGATGAAATTCGGCGTATAAAGTAGAGATTACAGTTTAAACCTTTAAAGAATATTTTTTTTTAATCTTAATAATTTTTTTAATTAATTGTTTTAATTACACCACCTGTTAAATATTACATCAATTGGCTTTCAAAACGTGGGGCTAATTTAATTCCCTTTTACTCCCTTTTAATTATTACAATGTATTATATGTTAAATAAAAGAATTAAAATGTTGTATATATTGTTTAAATGAAATTATTTTAACTGATATATTTATCTTTTTGCTACCAAAATATTTCAATTTTTTTTATTTTATTTTTGCATCCAACTTTGTCACTGACTCTAGATAATATATTCCAACTTTTAGCAGCTCTTTGATGTGACGTGCACATATTTTTCCTCCTCTTCTTGAGGTCGGGGAGGCTCGTTGCTTAGGAGACAAGGTGACATTGAGATATTTGGTACGCACTTTGCGTTGGAGGCTAAAGCGAGTCCGTAAAATTTCCCCCGAGATTCTCGTTTACCTGGGCAAAGTGCGAAGTTGCCTCCGAAATCATGGCCGGGCACTAAAGCGGAGAGGTAATGTGCTTTGTGTCGTAATACCTGACACGGGGTCGTTCAAAATGGAGATGGCCACTCAAGTGCAAAACTTTGAAGCTCGTGTGCGCCCAATGACACACACACACACACTCACGACATAAGCAGCCGCGGAGATGAAATGTAATGAAGGAACAGGAAAAATTACAGCCTGCAATAACGAGATGTCAAAGCATTGCGGGTCCTGTATGAAACCAATATTCTATTGCAGTGAGCCAAAGGGAATATGAAAAGATCAATTGGATTCCACGACTCAAAACACAAGATGAACATGAAAAAAGACGTTAATTTTGCTATACTATAACAATAGTTGGCGATTTAAAAGCTGGACGTTTCTCAACATAGTTCCAGAAAGACCATTTTACTACAAGACTAAAATAAAATGTGTCACTAATCCTATTTACACAGAATAAATAAATCACTCAACACTCAGAATAATTAAATTAAATTACATAATTAAATCTCATGAAAATACTAAAAAAATGGACCCAATTTCCCCCTCCCCCCAACACCTAGATTGGCACTATTCCGAAGAACAATAACAACTAAAAGTGATTTTGGAAATCAGTGGAAAAAATTTTTATTGAGGTAACAGTGTTTTACTAAGTAGAGAAATTTCCACGAACAGGTGAAATTATTATTTTTTTCTTAAAAAGCGTTGAATACGTTGCATCGTAAAATATTCTATTCCATACCTTTCAAACATTCCGCTTAATTTTCTCTGCTCCTTCCATTGTTTCTTTTATAGCGAAATGTTGTAATTAAACTCAGCGACATCCATAACCCGCGATTCGACTCCAATCTTGGTTTGTTTTTTCTTTAATTTTATTTAACGCCCCTCCACCCTTAAGGGTGCTGACCTCCTATGCCGAAAGGGGTTGCAATTATACGCAAAACAAAAACGGGAAAAATACTATAAATCTCCTTGATCCCGTAAAAAAAATTTATTGGACGCAAATATTGGCCGTTTTCCCAAGTATGACAGTTTACCCCTGGGGATGGTAGTCGTGTGATACTCCCCACAGTGTGTAACACGTAGTCGGAATTCGGTGAAATTTTCTCCACGGGTGTTGATTTGTCTGCGGAACATTCTCACTCTCTCACACTCACTAACACACACACACAAAACAGTCTATTTTATTTAAAAAATATAAAGAAGATATAAAACATTTTACCTTTCCCATTCTGAAAATAAATTTGATTCAAAAAAATATTTTTGTTTATGATATTACAGTAAAAATATATTGCTTGACAGAATGTTATTTATTTCTATATTTATTCATTGCGGTATTAATGTACAGATTTGTTTAAACTGACTTTAACTTTATCCTCCTAAAATATTTTTTTGCATACAACTTTGTCATTGACCATAAATAATATATTCCTTGGAGCTTTCGGCGTCCCTACGCCATATTCATTAGTTTCTGTTCAGTTGAAAATCTATTTAATATAGTTACATATTATAAAAAAAAACATAATGTTATAATGTCACATTGCATCATACACATGCTATTAAATCTAATTAGTCATTTAACACTAACAAATATTAAAGGATGTTGTTTTTAAAAAAAAACTTTCAGGACCGTGAGAGTTTATTTTTATAATTAATAATATTTAATAATAGTCAATTATTATATTAATTAGCATGGTGGAAGTGGAAATTTCTCAGCGTTCAAGCTCAGAGAAGTAGATTGGCCGTCGTTTGTTTGTGTGTGTATGTGTGTGTATTGAGTTACTCTGTATATATTTGTGTGTGTGAGCAGTTCCATATTCATTTTCTCCAGTGACTGTACTATTTGTCTTTGAATAATTATTTGTTGATATGAATTCTAAGCATACTTTGTAAATATGAAACGGTACTCTTAGTAATGTAAAGTCCTTCTTCTGTCTTCCATTAAATTTTATGTTATTAATTATTATTAGCTATACTATATTATTAGTTATACTGCAAAAAGAAGTCTGTTTTCTCATATATGACGTATCCTATTCCCACAACGCAGAACTAATCTATATAATCAATAAATTAGACTGTATGTGTGGATATGTACTTGCAAAAAACGCTGACGAATGGGATGCGAATTAATTTAATAAAATTTTCTCTTTCATTTTTTCTTGACGTATCATAAATTAACCTGCCCTAAAATCCTCCACTGGAGTACTTGGTGCGAGTCAGCAACATCGTTTTATAAATAATTATAAACAAAGACAGATGTGTTACGAAACACACAAATCTACACCCGTGGAAACCGGTTTCCGAACCGGAACCAAACACTGAGGGATTAAGACACGTCTACCACCCTCAAGATCTTTTTTTAACTTGCTGAAACGGTGTCGGATAAATAATTTTTGGTGTGAATGAGATTGATAGTGTTTCTCACGACGTTTTTTGTGTATACTTTCAACCTTTTTCGGCACAGAAGGAGAGCACCCTTAGGGGTTTGGGAGAGTGAAGTCGAATCCGCGATTATTGATGTCGCTGAGTTTAATTATGACAACCCGCGTATCGCCGGGCACGCAGCTAGTGGAATTAATAAAATCTGTCTTTCTCTCATGCAAGTTGAGTTCGAAACTGTAACACAGAATAGGAAACGCTTCTCATGTAACTGAAGTGTATTTTTTAAAAAAATGTCTCTTCGCGATAGTAAAAAAAATGTGAACGTCAAAATAAGAAGTAGAATATACAATATTAATTAGGAAATGTATTCACAGTCAGTAGATTCACTCCACCATGAGAAATTACTTTATAAATAGACAGAAAACTATCGGAAATATTATTTTCCATGATAAATGTTGAATGTATAATAATGTAATAGATTGAAATTCATAAAACTAACAGATTAAATTCCCGGAAATAAATCACAATCACTGTGTAACAGAATTTTCAACTGGATTCGTTCTCTCCGTTGATCAGCAAATATAATAATTACCCTTCACGCACCTCGTTTTCTTCAACGCCCCTCCGCTATTTTCGTCCTGGAAAACTAAAACCCTCATTAGATAATATTGTCCTACAATTTTCTCTTCTCCTTCCATTTCAAATCTAGTAAGAAAATTAACATAATTAAATTCCGTTCCTACCGGGAACCAACGAATTAAGTCGCTTGCGCTGTTCTAAATTTATTTTAAACGGCAACTTTTATCTAGTTTTAACTGTTATCAGTTCTCTATCTCGGGGCAATCGTCTTCGACTGCACTTCGAAACTGGAAAAGGTCAGCTGAAAATTCTTATCTCTGAATAATTGAAATGCAAAAAAATGTTATTGTCCTCTCGCAATTGTTTGCAAATTATCTTATTCGTAATCTCGCCTGTAGGGAATTTAAGGCAATGTCGTCACTGAATTTTCCTTAAATCTTCACCCTAGTAGTAAACTTATTCCACCCATTATCAGCATAGTTGTTCAACTAACATTTACATTAATAATGTAGATACAACTGTGAACAAAAAGTAAGGTGAATTTGTTTATAAAATATAAATTCTTTCTTTATTCTTCCAGATCAATTTCATCACCTTCAAAGTAATCCCCCGTCCGATAAAACGCACTTTTTCCAACGCTTTTTCCAGTCCTCGAAACAGTCGGAATAGTCTTTTTCCCAGTATAGCCTTCAAGACCTTCTTCGATTCGGTTTTTATCTCCTCAATAGTGTCAAAACGGCGTCCCCGCATTGACCTTTGGAGTTTTCTGAACAGCCAGAAGTCGCACGGAGCCAAATCAGGCGAATACGGTGGTTGCGGAACGATATGAGTCGAGTTTTTGGCAAAAAAAGTCGCGAAGAACCAATGCAGTATGGCGTGGTGCATTATCGTGATAAAGGAACCAAGATAGCTTCACGCAAACGACGCATAACGCTCACATAATAAATATTCTTTGTTGACAGTTTGGCCCGGCGGAAGGAATTCACAGTGCACCACACCACGACTGTCAACATGACCTTGATATTCGCTGGATTGGTCGGTGGTTTCAGGGTCTCGTCTCCAGTAATGACGCACTTCCAGTGGTCCTGACAGTCAGACAGCAAAGTTTCACGCACAAATCGAGTCTTGACGCGTCTGAGACACAAAACATTCTGCAAAGTGGTTGGGACTGAGCCAAATGATATTCCAACACCATCAGCGAGATCTCTAATTGTCCATCGACGATCTTATTGGACGTGGCCCTCGTCGGTAGACGTTGATGGTCGTCCAGAGCGCGCGAGGTTCGTCTTTGAACTCGTTGAACCACTTATAAACGTTTCTTTGTGCCATAGTTTGATCACCAAAGGCCTTCAACGTGTCCGCACAAGAATATTCGTTCCGCAGACAAAATTTGATGCAAGTTCTTTGCTCAACAAAATCACCCATTGCAAAAATGGAAAAATTCACTTTTGGTTGTTTACATAAACACGTGTAACTCGGAGATAATTAAACCTTTTAACAAACAGACGTTTGGCAAATATTATAGACAGTCCTACCAACCTTATTAACCTGCCTTCCTAATAACCGGGAGTTTTAAATGACAATTTCACCTTACTTTTTGATCACAGTGGTATGTTATCAGGTTTTTAGTGACTGTGTTAATTACTGCACAGAACAAAATTGAGAGACCAACTAGATTTATGAACCTACGAGAGAGAAAGAAGAATTTCTTAATGGCAAAGTGGCAAAGTCATTTTGACCCTTACAGTGTAATTCTGCAGACAGTTTGACGCCATTCCGTAATGAACTTGTGGCCCGACTTGGGGGAGTGTGCGACGTCAAACACGGCGTTGAGACGTCGTAAAGAGGGCGCCGTAATGCGGCTTAGTTACCCGGCTAATGGACGCTCTCACAAACAGCATTAACTTTACTAATACAGTTACGGGGCTGGCGAGGTGAAAGGAACAAAGAAAGAAACCGCACACAAATCTTCCTACCGCGAAGCCCTACGAGGACTCCGTCGCTCTAATCTCGACGCGACACGAGTCCTCGCAGCGGTCCTTTACTCCACTGATCGCGATACGGCTTCCACTTTAAAAATTCATTCCATTGCCAATGTACTCTCACTCTTACTACGCATTTTAGAGTTATGTAAATATCAAACGAGAAATAATTTTTACAGTGGATAGTTTCCTTAGGAAAGAGTGTGGGGGATTGGGTGAAGGCAGAAATTAAACATCTCTACGAAGCGAGAAAAGGGGTTGCTGTAGTGCGAGGAAATTATAAACTCAACAAGGACGATCGTTCCTTCAATCCTTCCAGTTTTATTTCGTCGTCAACTTACATTAATTAATCCAGAATCTATTACATTGTGGTAACAAGTCTGTAAATATGAAACTGTACTCTTACGAAATTTCAAGTACTTTTTCTGAGTTCCGTTGTTATTTAATTGTATTTGAGGCTATTAATTAATTTCTAATCATTATACAGTAAGCTTAGTGTTCTAGGTTAGCCTAACATAGACTCTAGTTTAAGTTTGCGAGAAGTAGCGTGGCATGTCAGGAGAGAGAAGATGGAGGGGACTGTTGTCGTCAAGTGGGAACTCTCTCTCTCTCTCTCTCTCTCTCTCTCTCTCTCTTGTGCGCAACGCTACTGTCATTCTTACGACCGGGATAAACAACCAAAAGAAATATCTTTTTATCACACCCTGTGCTCATTTTTTTTAAAACTTAGAATATATATTTCCTTGCGTTAATTTTTTTCAGAATTCTTTTTACGTTACCAAGTTTCCGTAACAAAGGTTCGTGATAAACTGAGCTCCCAGATGTAGCGGACGACTTCCCATCGGCTAGCTATTTCTCTCCAGCTATAACTATTTGTAATTTCATAATAATGATGGATTTTTTTTAGGGCATCAGGCTACATGACGGTAATCCACGTTGGGCAACTCCCCTTTAATAGCATAGGAAGGGATTTGAAAGCGGGGATGTGGAAGAGTAGAGGAAGGTAGCCAAGGGTTAACTAGCGGCCCCCTGGCTATGGTTTAAGGATCCTACCCGGCATTCGCCTAAAGAAATGCAGAGAAAACCCTAGAAAAACCTGCATCAGCTTGGTTGGACATTTGGTACTTAGCCCACGCTCTTCCGATAGCGGGAGAGGAGTTTGCTGTGGGGACGCAGAATTCCCTTCTCCGTGCCTCGACCAGTTTAGGAGGCAGCTGAACAAACGACCGTGAGGTGTTTTCGGCCAAGCTTCATTGTCATCAAAGAGTTTCAATTTTCGGTTTCAAGGAAGCAAAACCTTGCTTGTTTGACTTATATATAAGATTGTGACTAAAATTAAATTGTTAAAAAAATTTTTTTTAATCGTTGATTAAACCTGAAGAGGTCCTAAAGAAGGACGAAATAAGAAGGATATAATATATATTTTTTTGTTAACAAACATAATTTTCTGACTCAAGGCGGTTTATTTATATTTATAACTAGCTGGGTGCCCGGCGTTGCTCGTGTACTTATTTACATAAACTCGAAAAAGTATATAATTGAATACTTAAATATATTCCTTAAGTACTTCAGGATATAATCGTCACTCAGTCTTCATACATTACGAAATATTACATTGATGAAATTGTTAGCTAGACTCACAACTAATACAGCGCGAAAATTAACTTACAGTTTCCGCAAGGATGGTAAAGTAATTCGTATTCTTCTTTATTATCATTCGATGGAATATTTCTGTATAAAATTATACTTTTTATTTAAAATATTTCTGCTTTATTTCATTTCTAATAAAGGAGATATTTCCTTTGTTCGTTGCGTAGTAACGTCTTTCTCTCGCGTGACGTCATTGTCTCTTGGCGCGCAGTAATTTAATATTTAATGATCACGGTTTTTAATTATAATTCTTTCCACATGTATGCTAGGGGTTTCTCACCCTCACAGTACCGGTTCTCGATTTTGGCAGAATACGTACACCAATTTTTGTTGCAATCTATCCACGCTTTTAAATTTGTATAGAAATTAACGTAAATACATACATACATACAAATATAATCCTTTTTTATTATATAGATTTTATTTAAAACGTTTCCTCAACCGAGGACTAATAAAGTTAATCCCTCATTCTTATTATTTATTTCAAGACTACCACGGCTGACTCCTGTGTTCTAACACACTCGGTCCTCCAAACTATATTTAAGGCTTCCTCCTGTAAAATTTTCGGTTTTCTCACAACGAGATCACGAAATCTGAATGGAATAAAAATTTTTAAGAAAGAAAGTTTTTTTTTCATCTTCCCGTTCATGATAACGGGAAGATATTACCACGCTGATGATATATTTTATATAACTTTCTAACACAAAGTATACAAAAATCTTCCAATACTCTACGATCATATAGAATTTTTATAAAATTAAAGAAAAAAATATTCTTCTTCTATTTTTACACTAACGCAACAAACATATATATTTTTTAAGAATAACTACAATTTATAGTTCAATATATACCAGTTTTCACCCCCCAAACCCCCTAGAAAAATGTTCAGACGATTCTTATAAGGGATTCCTATTCTTTAATATAATACTACCGTTTCTTTATTATTATTTTGGAAAACATTTATACAGTCGGTATGTTCCACTGAAGGCAAGGGCACGGAATTGCGGAAAATGACACCAGATAAAAAAAATCGTCTGTCGTAGAATGCATAATTGCCCGGAAAGAATAAACACATATTGAAATGAAATGAAGTGAGTCCTGATGGTTTCTTTTATATTTAATATGCATATATTTTTAGTCTAATGTTTGAAGAATGTGTGGCTTTACCCCTTACATCACGCCGATCCCGCACAACACGACCATCCTCAAGTCGGCTGCGTGACTGACGCATCCAAGCAGATGCTCTCTAGAGGGAAATCTAATAATGTTTTTGATTTTCAACTTCTATATTCACTAAGGAAAAGATTCCCAAGGACGAGCACGTGGATTTACATAATAAAATAGGTCCCGCCGTCCAGCAACAATAATTTAATATTGTAATATTTTATTAACTTAGTCAACTGCTGGCAGAAGATTTATATAAAAAAATAATGGTTGCTAAGAAAATCCAGAAATCGTTTTAGTTTAAACATGAAACATAATAATTGGATTGGTCTAAATGGAATGAATCAGGTCAGAGGCCGATATTGAAACGTTTCTCTCAGATAGGAGTGGAGGATATTAAGCCGTAATTCACCGGCATCCCAAACCCTATTACATCCTCGGGATTGCAAGGAAATTCTGAATACACTGTAACTTCCGATTATATATATATGTATAACCTTTTTTAATTAGGTAAATAAGAATCCAAATAACAACTAATAAAAATAAATGATAAAAAATATACCACACGACGTTTTGTTGTTACTACCGTCAGGTGTCTTTTAAGACAGACGATTTATAATTAATAAGACAGAAAACTGGTCGAGGCACGGAGAAGGGAATGCTGCGTCCCCACAGCAAACTCCTCTCCCGCTATCGGAAGGGCGTGGGACAAGTACCACAATGCCCAACCTACCTGATGCAGGTTTTTCTAAGGTTTTCCCCGCATTACTTTTAGGCAAATGCCGGGTAGGATCCTTAAAGTATAGTCCGGGGGCCCTAGTTAACCCTTGGCTACCTTCCTCTACCTTTCAAATCCATTCCTATGCTATTAAAGGGGAGTTGCCCAACGTGGATTACCCTCATGTAGCCTGTTGCCCCCCAAAAAAACAATAGCCAATTTAGACACAATAATTTATATTATCACTTATTTTCAATCAGACGTAAATATTTTCATTTTAACAGACGATTTATATTTATTATTTTTATAACTTTTATTTTTGCTCGGCAACAGTGTGCTTGAGGATTACGTCCAGTTTTGTGATGTCAAATCTTCAACGGGCATCAGGCAGAAAAAGAAAATAAAACCAGGGCTAAAGACACTGAGCGTCATCCAGAACGCATTGGGAAAAATTCCGACTCAAGGATGTTAAATATAATTCGTGTAGTCAGTAAATAAAAGTGAATATACCGGATCCTAGTCATTGTCCAGAATGTAAAAAAAATGGCGAAAACAAAAAATAGAAAATTATGTTTATTAAATAGACGACGTTTCGTCTTGTTTTGCGACATCTTCAGGATCAATAGTTTTGTATATAAATATTCTCAAAAACAAAAAAAAGAGGCAAGATTTTGCTTCGTGGCCGGTTCTAACCGAAACAGAACTCATTAAATTGGCGAATGTCCATTGAGCCTGAAACGTTGCTCAAAAATTGTTCTGTAATTATAAAAAAAAATTCCAAACTTTTTAACTTACAAGAAAAAGAAGTACAAAAAAATACTGAAACGTCGTTGTTATTTTTAATTAAAATTTATTTAATAAATGTCTGTTATTGGTCGGACAATACTTGTTTTTTATATGTAAGTTATTTTTTTTAAAAAAAACAGACGTAAAAACATAAAAAAAATTGTTTTCAAAATTGCGAATGGTTTCAGCAAACGTTTACCTCTGATTATTATTAATCCTGCAATAATTCCATTAGTACTGAGGTCAGACAGTAGGGAGACGAGCAAGTAAAACCACTTAGATAATCCTACAGCTCGCATCACCCTGCTATATAATAATAATAAAAAAGGATGTATATTTGTATGTATGTATTTACGGTTATCTCTATACATTTTTAAAACGCGTGGACAGATTGCAACAAAAATTGGAACACATATATTTTTCAAACGACGAGAAACGGTACTGTTGGGGGGTGAGAAACCCCTAGGTGGAAAGAATTATCATTATCATTTTCTGTTAAATTACTGCGCGTCAAGAGACCGTGACGTCACAGCACACACGAAAGAGAGAGAGAGTGAGACGTTACTATGCGACGAACAAAGGAAATAGTTCCTTTCTACGTAATGAAATAAAGCAGAAATATATTTATTGAATAAAAAGTATAATTTGATCCAGCGATACTCCATCGAATGTTGAAAAGAAAAACAACACCAGTGATTATATGATCTCTGGAACTAAATATCTTTTAAATAACTTGACTTTTACATGACTGAAACGGCGTACCACGATGTTGCCCAATTTTTTATGTACTGGAGGAGACGCAGAATGATGGTAAAATCAATGCCCTAATATTTGTTAAACATTATAATTTAATAAGCTAAAATTGAGACATTATTTCAAGTGAGAACGTCTTGAACGTTGTTGGTTGTATGTGTAAATAATGAGTACCCGGGCAACGCTGGGCACCCAGCTGGTTAACAATAATTCAGTTAAAAACTGTAACAGAAAAGAATATCGCTTTAATAAACAGAAATAAGGACTTTATGAATGAAGATCAGGTCTTTTTGTAATCATGTAAACCGATGGTCCCGTGTCAATTTCCACCACGCTGAAAAGAAGAAGCAAGCAAACGTGACCGCGCATGGAACCCCACAGGAAATAATTTCGTAAAGATTGTAGATCCTGACAATGCTGTGATCGAGCTTGCAGGGGAGAGTAGCGTCGAAGTTGACAGGACCAACACTCGCCCTGGGAAATTGGGAGGGTGGGGGCGGGGGAGAGGAGGAGGAGGAGGAGGAGAAACCGGGTCTCGCTGAATGTATTGCTCCAATATCCGACGACCGTCGCCCTTCTGGGACGCCGGAAATGGGAAAACAGCCTCGAGCACAGACACAGACAGAGAGGGAAAGTCGTCCGCGACGCCGGCGCAAATGTACAGGATCCGAAAAGAACGTCCGTGGAAATATGCAGTCAGAAGAGAAACGACGTATTTACTCGTCATTGTCCCGACCCGACTTAGCAGGAACCAGGAGGAAACTGTCGTGGTTTATCCTGACGAGTCCCTAAGCTACTCAGTCGTTAGTGAAAGTTGTCTTTTTATCCTCCAATGCCCATAGTTTATCCTCAGTTTTTCCTCATTCAATTTAATGGTTACTGAATACTGAATCGCTGGGGGAGAAACAAATTTATGAACTTATATCTTACATAGGAAGGTTATAAGAATGCAAATAAAAATAATAGCACAACAGGAAATAATTAAAAGTCATAAATATGGAGAATTGGGAATGGGCAGAAAATATTAAAGCAATAATAGGGAAATGATAATAAAAAATTTTATGTCCATTCAGTCAGAACTTAAATAAAATAAATTACTAGGCAATTAATGAGAAAACATTAATTATTGAAAAAAAGATTATGAAATGACGTTTCTTCCTTAGACGAGGACGTCTTCAGGTTATAGAAAATTTAAATGAAGAAGATCTAAAAAAATAATTGAATAATGGCAAATTACATGCAAATAAAAATGGAAAGAAAACGGGTAACTTACATTAAATAAAAAACAAAACATCACTAAAATCTCTTCATTACTATTTAAAAATATCCATTACAAATTAAATATTGTTTTCTGTCAGCCCCCGAGGACGGAAATTGAGTAAAGTGAAAAATGAAATAAAGTAAAAAAGTTTTCAGTTTTAATGAATAAGAAATAGTAAGAAAAAACTGATAATATAAATACCACACAGAACGTTTCCGGGATCCTTGTCCCCTTTCATCAGGTTGTCAACAGAATTGTGCAGTTGTGTCGCTCTAGGCTCTTGTGTTGTTGTTTTTTTTAAAAAAAAAAATTCTTAGCACCTGAAGAAAGGAACAAGGTTTACAGAAACGTTGTGTGTGTTATTTATTACTTTACTTCTTTCGTAAAAAAAAAATTGACTTTCTTTTCTTACTATTTATTTTCAAACAGTTTTCATTTTTTAATCTCAAGTAAAGTTAAGAAAGCGGTTACATTTTTGAACATGACGAATGTTCTACTTGTAGTTTAACAGTGAAAGGAAGGAAAAAAAAATTATAAAAGCAAATTTTATAAGAAATTAAACACAAATTAAAAGTTAATTAGGAAGATAGCCAATTCAGGCCAAAAATAAAAGAAGTGATAATATAAATACCAGACTAGCGTAACAATAAGGGAGCAACGACAATGGGAAGGCAGAAGGTTTAGCGTAATAATAAGGGGTCATAGCAATTATTGAGTTGTCCGTTTGTTATTAATTAATTTTAATCAGACGTAATTATTTTCTTTTTATCAAATTAAAGGTATTACAATAATAATAATAATAATAATAATAATGAATAATAACTCTTATTGAGATTCTGATTTCGCTCGTCAATCTCGAAAAATAAGTATCATAGTCATCAAAAATCATGAAAATATATATTACGATTATGAAGGTAAACGTCCTACGTCAGAAACTAAATGTTTCAAATTGTGCAAAATGTTCCTTAAAATCCGAGTTCCTAGAGACCTTTCGGTCTGTCCCGTACAGCAAGCTTCGCAATAACTGGTTATATTGCCTCAAACGATACGAGAACAAGTCGGGACAAAAACGGGCCCAATATTGTTATCAGCGAACCTAATGGTCGTCCGATATAAAAGCTACGATAATAAAGTGAAATGTCCACCAGTGGATTTTAATGACTTCCCGTTTCACGAGAGAAAGTCAACTACAGTAACGAGAAGCTGCTTAAAAAATAATATTTCTGTGTAGAAAGATCCCCCCATTCCATTCTGAACGCCGCTGTGCTTCTTCTGCATTTCACCCGAAGACGGAGACAGCACCGGAGAGGAAGTGGTTGCCGCGGTACAACTCCTCGTAAAAATTACGGCACGGTAGTCGTATATCAGCGCCTGATTAAACAGTCGAGTAATTAATAACCCGGAGGTATCGTTACTTTGATGCTAAAAGTTAATCAATTAATCTTGAACGTCGTGGTGGTGAGGTGCGAGCACGAAAGCGCCTTTAATTAAATTGTGGCTATTACCTCAGAGAGGGAGACAAGCGCAATGCCGGCAATCAACTAGAAGGTAATATGTCACAGATTTAGAACCATTTGCGTCCATTAACGCACTTGCTGGACGGTCATGACTGTTTATAGACTGGGGACGGACCTGCAACTCATGAGCAACCAAACTAAAACTGTCACAAATTATGTAACAGAGTTTAGAGGAATTTACGTAACAAATTTCGTTCAGCTCACACGTTTTCGAGACGCTGAAAATTATATATATATATATATATATATATATATATATATATATTGTAATGCCAATTAATTAGGCCATAAAATTTGAATTGTTTGAGAAATCCATTATAGCGGCCTGATCGAACAAACCAACAATGGGAAAAGCGATCTCAGCCGCTTTTGTTGAAAAGTCAAAATGGCGTTTGCGTGCATGAAAGTCGAGCAGTTTACGTCTATAGCTAGCCAGGAAAGTCTAAGGCAGTTTTTTTTACGTCTACAGCCAGCTAGGATAGAGTTGGTGCTGAAAGGTTTCTGTGGACGGATGAAGTTTTTCTGGTGAGCAGCAAAGAGCGGAATAGTAAAGTTGACAGTTTATGTCTACAGCAAGGAGCTAAAGAAAAGTTAGTTCGCTCCGAAAAGAATAAACAGTTAAAATAAATCATCAAGGAGCTACGTTGCAGTTTAAGTCCAATTCAGTAAAAGACTAATAAATCTACGAATCATAGGGTTCCTGTAAGGCAAGCAGACATCAGATAGCTGACATTCAGGAGGATCATCCGAGTTCCTACACTTCAATAGTGTAAAATCTGTGAGTCGACTTTTAGAGTCAGTCTATAATCTTGCAATAGCGTACTTCCGAAACAAAAAAGAATGCTGGTACCAGCTGGACAGATGTGAGTAACAAAATCAAAAACTAATGATTAATTGTAAACGCTAATTAAGGGATAAAACTCAGATTTCGTTCGTTTGCTTTCTTTTAGTTTTTTTTCTTTCATTGATTCAACTAGTGTTTTAAATGTAGGCAAATAAGATTCTTAATTTTTAAATAGTCAAATTATACCTTTATCGTGTCCTAATCATCAAACCCAGTAAAGGCCCTGAGAAATTAATATTTTAAATTGTAATTGTTTTTGAGTTAGAAGCCACAAAGTGATACTAAATTATATTTTATTTGTAAAATTTTGATCATCTTTTCATTTAAATAACCCCTACCTGTTGATTATTACAATATATAAAAATCCATGTGCGTGTCTGTGTCCCTTATATGTTCCTAAACCATTAATCCGATTGAGACGTAACTTTCGAGAGTTGTTGTGTGCCCGTCCGCGAAGGTTTGTGTCGGCCTTTCCAAACGATAGTAAACTCCTACGGAGTGAACTGGGGTTAAATTTAAAATCACGCTAAAACGGGCGATTTTTAGCGCCGAAAAATTAGTTTTCGGAGTCGATGAGAATTATCTCCAGATGTTTTACTGTATAATTTTAACCCCTTACAACATGGTAAGTAAGCAACAGTAAGGGAGGGGTGGAAGGAAGTTACATAAAAATAACGCGAAAGAACAGACATTGGTGTAAAATCAAGGGTTATAGAAGTCTCTGACATTCACTGCGTCAGTTAAGCTGTAGTTTAGCCCCTAGGTGTGAGGGTGAGACAGAAACTGGGTGAAAGTTCGTTATATAAAAGTAACCAGTAAACAATTGAGACCAGGGTTGAATCTGTGTTTATAGAAGTCATAGACTTTACTTCTATTATTTAGTATACTGGTTAGGCTGCAGTTCAACCCTCAGGAGAGGGGGTGGAAGGGGTTCGCATAAAAAATAATGAAACAAAAGACCAAGATCGGTGTCGATTCCTAGGTTATAGGAGTCGCTGAGTTTAATGCTCCCATTAATCATCGTGGTTATGATATTTTATGTTCCTCGACGTGGAGGTTGACAAAAACTGACTCTAAGTAGTTTTTACCTCCTTAAGGTACCGGGAGTATTTTTTATTTTCTTAAGGTGCCAGCTATATTTTGGTCTCTGTGTAGTTAAAGGTTGTATTTTTTTCTCCTTTAAGGTACCGAAAGGATTTTTAGACTTTATTAAATTAGCGAGTATTTTTCAGTTTTAATTCGGTGTGAAATTTAGACACTCTTATTTTATGTAGCAGGAGAATTCCAGAATTGTTGAAGTACCGTCAGTCATCATCCTGATTTTTGTTTGAAGTTACCTGCCGAGGGCTTAGGTCGGACAGGGGAACGTAAATTTTCCAACACACTGACGCTGTTGATGCTGGATAAATAAAAATGTTTACGCAGACGATAATTTAAATAAATACTCGGGAAATGCCGGGCACTCAGATATTAAATCTTAAAAAACCAATCACTCATCACAATATCCAAAGAAAGTAATTCTGATTACTGATTCGTAAAAATGACCGTCAAAGTCTCTAGATGCTGACTGAAGTGTAGAAATGAAAAAACTGCCTAGAGTGATTTCTTCCACATCACCAAGGGGGATTTAAATCCTCTACTCGTGATTTTCCGCCGGACGACACAAGCTTCTTCTTCCCCTTTCATCTGCCTCACACGGATGAACCTTCCCTCCCACGTGCTTAATAAACCTTCGGATGGAAGAAAAGCAAGCACCGCGGTAGAAAGGAAGTGCAGCTATGTAAATGTCGAATCCCTTTACCCCTGCGCTGTGTGTGTGCGAGGCAGAAACGTTCAAAGACTTTTCTGCGTGGGCCGATGACGTCATTTTCACAGCATACCCCGGCATTATAACAGCCTAGAATTTTCGGAGAGGAACCCAGAGAGGATAAATAAAACTGCTATCGGAATACTGCATGTGAGTGGGGGGGGGGGGATAGCTGCGACTAGCGGACAACTAATAACAGCTCTAAATGACGACAGGATACGTTGCGAAGACATGGAGGGGAAACTGAAATATTCTATATGCGTCAACACGCATGTTCGTTCACTTGCAGACGAATATATAAAGTAAGACTGTACTTTCAGCCTACAGAAGTCTTCACGGAGAAAGAAGCTATAAGATCCCTCCTCTACGTCTCAAGAGTTTATCAAGTAAAATTGTTGATGACGAACAGAGTTTCTTTGCTGTACCGTTCGAAATTAACCTATCTTGTTTCTTGCACACTGCCTCTCCCTCTTTCTATTTTGCTTGTTTTCTTTAATTTCTTCGCTTGGGGTATATATCTAAATACTTTTTCTGATCATCTAGATGATCTTTCTCGGCATCTCTTTAACCTGTCTCTTTATTTCTGTTTTTCTTGTTTCATTGGTTTTCTTTTTTACATTTCTTTGCCTTTTTGACCGCGTCTTTTTCACTTATCTACTTCCAAGACAACGGAATACCCGAATAATCTAAATAATAAAGTAAGTAAAAAAGCTTTGCAGAAAGACATTAATGTGCATCTAAATGACACATGACAACCTTAACGAAGGATAATGAAGATATTCCAATATTTAACAGCCTTTGCTTCAACTATATTATTAAATATAATTAGTAGAAACTGGACAAGTCAGAAAAAAAAATTCTTCATATTTGTAATAGTTTTTGTTATTATAAGTTTTAAAAAATTATTTTTACTGTCTTTATTAGAGGCCCGATAAGCGGCCCTAAAGTTAATACATTAACTTAAAATGTAAAATCATCGCAGACCAATTTCGTAAAATAAATACTTTTTGTTATCTTTTTAAATACTTGGTTTAATTTCGACTTACCTTCCTTTATTATTTTAATACTACATAATTTGGCACTCCCACGTGGTGGAATTTTATCCTTTAATATTTTGAATATTACATAATTTGGCTACAGCGTGTTGGCATTTTATTATTAAAATATTTTTGGTTTATTACAAAATATTGTAATACTAATTAAGGAGGCCATTAATTGTTTTAAAATAATTGGATTGTTAGCGGTACAATTTCTTGAAAGCAACAATCACGGTAAGTTTTTTCGGCAATCTTTGTTGGAAACCGCGCGTTCTTACGAGGAGCAGTCTGGCGAACGTTTTGAGAGAGAGAGGAGGTCTGGCGAACATTTTGGGGAGAGAGAGAAGAGGCTAATTGAGTGGTACGATGAACGTTACGGGAGAATGAGGATGCTGATCTAAGAGTACGAACAGCGTGGTCCAGGAAGTTCAACTGCGAGACCTATAGATTCTATAAAACACGAGTAAATAGTTCTTGACGGAGGCCCTCAATTTATAAAAATCGCAAAGTGGAAGCAAAAGGTTTGCACCACACAGATTCGAAATAACATTTCGCATAAAGGCCATCGAGGAGACACACTCTGAGGGCTGACCGAGGGAGCGGCTGATCCCAAAATTCCAGGTGGAATAACAACGAGAACAACTACCGTGTGTATTAATAATGATGTGAAGAATCAGTGAATAACGGCCTTTTTAGTGAGTTGTGCCCTCAAGCTCCAAGAATCAGGTCTGGTACCAGAAAGACATTCGTGAGTACAAACTCAACTATTTAAAGTCTGTAAACGAGGATTAAAGGTAGAAGTCAGATTTCGTTATCTTGTTTTAGTTTTCGTTTTCTTTATTGTGTTTAGAATTTATATTCCGATCATTTCAATTTTTGATTTGATAATTAGTTTATTAAATTTGATTGTTCTTACTATCAAGCCCAGTAAAGACCCTGAGAAGAAGAGTAAATTAGATGTAATTGTTTGTAAAATAGGAAAGTTTGTATTTTCCTAGAGTGCCACAAATTATAAATATATGTATAAAGAAAATTGGTTTGTAAATATGATTCACTTTGGCGTGCCAAAGTAAGGCTGATAAAGTGTAACTTTAAAGAATAAAATGGTTTCAGAAATTAATTAAAGGCATCCTTGGTTTTATAAACATTACAATATATATATATATATATAATACCCCTACGAGGTGCAAATAGCTAATATGAGGCCCGTGGGGAAGTCAGGGCCAAGATTGATGGAGCGTGTCGTCTGAACGTGCTTAAATTTGATGACCAAAGATTAGTCTAGCAAGACACTCACAATATATTTATCTGTAGAAAAGGAATGCAGCGCCGGGGTAGTTTTCGTATAAGCGAATCGAACAAGCATTGACGCCAGACTCTAACCGAGAATATCAAATGCTCATGATATTTCCTTTCGTTAAGTTAATCGAAAGACGTGCATAATAAAATAAAACAAGCCCCCCCCAAAAAATTAATTTATCCAGCTTGTGTACACTGCAGGACCAAGAATAAAATTCTGTAAAACTACGGAAATGGAACAACAGAGGATGACAGAGATCGCAGAGGATAAATCGTAATGCTGGGAATGCTGGATGCATCGGTTCCGCATCATAGCAGTTGTTCTACTTGAAACTCGCCACTGAAGTGAAGAGAGCCGTGAAAACTGTCTTCCTCGACGGTGAACATTAGTCCGGCTGCTTCACAGTTGCGGTTCGGCGCGGTGGCTGTGGTGGTTGGAACACTCAAAGTTGCTTCACGGGCTTCATTACTATTTGAGGAACGAGGTTACCCTGAGTGATAGAGAAAAGAAGTCACGAAAAAGACGCCGTCCACGTCCTCCGCTGGTGGACTACCAGACCGTGGACGAGAATAAATAAGTGATCCATTCGTCTTGGAGCCAAAGTGGATTCTCGTGTATCCGGGAAGGGGTGGGGGGAGGAGGACACAACCGACCCCTGGCATACGGACGAGGCAACTTTCAGAGTTATGTCTCTCAGCTCCAGTAGCACACATCGACTATGTCATAAAACATGCGCGACACTACATGGAAATTCCACTCGAGTGCTGGTGCATAAACAATTACCGTCCCGGGTTGCGCCAACCTTTAATATACAATTAAAAATGTATGAATACATCACAAACTTGTCACATGTAAATTATTAACAACAACAAAAACACCCTTAAAATTCACAACGTTTCGTCCTCAATCGAGGGCATCGAAAGCGAAATTCCAAGCAAAATTAATTTATATATCAGATATTTGGATTAATATTTATGGAATCATGTGGAAACTTATAAAATTAACTCCCCCTGATGAAGTCCTAGATTGAGGTCGAAAAGTGTTTAAATATTAACTTTTTTTGTTAATAAAATTACGTGTACCAACATTTTGGCTGTATTAATACTTTTTTTAAAAAATACTGAATTTTTTTTTATTCTCCGGTTTGGAGAACAAAGGAAACGCACTAGGCAAGGAATTGTACATGTCTTTAAAGGTTTGGACAACGCAAAAAAACGATCCTGTGCATAACGAGGTCGACCTAAATATATTACACTGTTATGCGCTTCACAACTTCTGAAGAACTTTAATACAAAGTGCGACGACAAATGACACGAGATAATATTAGAAAAAAAAGCGCGGAAAATGTACGGAGCAATTTGCTGCAGTGCTTGTGTTGAATGTAAAATTTCTTTGCGGGAAAAATTAATAAATCGAAAGAAAAAAAAATTAAGGGAAAGAAATACAGAGATTGAGATACGAAGATCACATCCTCGTGACGTAGAAAAATGGAGTTTTGAAATTCTGCAAAGGAAAAAAAAGAAGAAGGCTTCCAGAAACGTTGTGTGGTATATTTATATTATCACTACTTTTGTTCGCATCTTTCTTATTATTAAGAAAAAACATCAATATATAAAATGCAAGTAGATATGAATTGCTTACATAGTTGGATAACAATTGTGAAGAGACCTGTAAAAACTCTACGATTGGGTAAAATCTATAGAGTTCTAAAATCCCCCCCCCTTTTTTTTGTTTTTTAAAAAAAGAAATAAAGCACCCCGGAGGTTATGTGTTAGAATAGTATTGAAAGTGAAGGACTCTGATAAATTTAAGCGCCTTAAAAATTGTATTAAATTCTAATATTTGGGTATATTAGTAAAGGCGATTAGAAAATTATTATTTTTATTATACAAACGCGAAGAATCTACATACAGGCTTTGTATAATACGTGTAGTGGCTATAGGGAAGGGAGTGAAAGGGGGGGGGGGTGCGGAAAGGTAGAGCAAGGTAGCCAAGGGGCCCCAGGGCTATGGTTTAAGGATCCTACCCGGTAATTTGCCTAAAAGTGATGCAGGGAAAACCCTAGAAAAACCTGCATCAGGTAGTTCCGGCATTTGCTACTTGTCCCACGCCCTTCCGATGGCAGGAAAGGAGTTTTTTGTGGGGTCGCAGCATTCCCTTCTCCCTGTCTCGACCCGTTCAGGAGGCAGCTGGCCGACTGTTCCAATGGTAACAGCGAACAACTCTTACCGTATGCCAAAGATCTGTGACCCTGGAACATACACCTCTCAAAACTGTCCGAGGTGCCTCAGCATGTGGGGAACCTTAGTTCAAAGACGGAGAGAGGAAAAGGCACCCCCAAGGGTAGCCCCTTCCATCTCTCTTTCAGGGTTCTGCCTGCGAGAGAATAGCCCTCGCAGACCTCTTCTTCCCTTATTAGGTTTTTTTAGGGTAACAGGGTACATGAGGGTAATCCACATAGTGGCAACTCCCCTTTTATAGCATAGGAAAGGGATTTGAAAGGGGGGATGCGGAAGGGGTAGAGGAAGGTAGCCAAGGGTTAACTAGGGCCCCCGGGCTATGGTTTAAGGAACCTCCCCGGCAATTCACCTCAAAGTGATGCAGGGAAAACCCTAGAAAAACCTGCATTAGGTAGGTCGGGCATTTGGTAGTTGTCCCACGCCCACGTCCCATGACGGGAGAGGCGGTTGCTCTGGGGGGGGGGGGGGGTCGCAGCTTTCCCCGTCGCCGTGCCTTGACCAGTTTACTTACCGCGCCTCGGCATGTGGGAACCTTAGTTCAAAGAAATAAAATTAAAACAAAAAAACTGTTTTCGAGAAGCAAAAACTGTATACTTTGTGAGTAGAATACAGGAAACGAATTGTGCTCGTACATATTGAAAAAAATTGAAGTGTCTCTGCCTTTTTTTTAAGGAGAAATAATTACTGAAAAAGAACTTATAAAAGGATGACATTCAACACAGGGCAGCAAATTTACCGTCAGAATTGACCAGGACGATGATATTGATTGTCACGGAGTATAGAATACAGCACAAAAGACTTAAAATTGGACAAGTCAAGGAATTTGATTAAATATAACCGACGAGATGAAAATATAATCAAAGGTAGCTCTCAGCGTTAATGAAACAAAGGAAAGTCAGCGGCGGAATGGAACGAATATTCGTTGCGTCAAGTGTCACTGGAAAAAAAAGGTCACGTAATATCAACACGAGAAATCGGTTGTCAGTTCCTAGAACCGTACTTCATAGCTCGTGAGGGCGGCTTTCGAAATACAAAAATAAAAAAAATTCTCGACGAGAAGAACCAACGAAACGGCGGCGGACAAGCGTCCTCTGTGTGTGTGTGTGTGGGTGTGGGTGTGCCTGCCTTTCTCCAATTACGCTCAGACACAGGTTCAATTAACTCTGGATCCAGCGCAGAAAGAAAAGTCAACAGGACGCAATATGAAGATACAGATTGCTTGTTAAATTTTTGTTTGTCAACGAGAAATGATTGGGAAAGTTCCGAGAAAAAATTGCGAAGCACAGATAAAGTGTATACGGATGGGGAAGGGGGAGTAATTCCCCCCTCCCCCCAAAAAGAAAATGGCGGCCGTAACATGCGACAGCTACGATAACAACAAAATAAATGCACTACATTACTTACGGAGATATTTATAGAGTAATCATGTTAAATAAGATAATATACAGATTGATTCAGTTAACTGACATACCACTGTGATCAAAAAATAAGGAGAAATTGTCATTTAAAACTTCCGGGTGTTAGGAAGGCAGGTAATTTTTTTTTCTAGGTTGGTAGGACTGTCTATGATATTTGCCAAGCGTCTGTTTGTTAAAAGGTTTAATTATCTCAGAGTTACACGTGTTCTTGTAAACAACCAAAAGTGAATTTTTGCAATGGGTGATTTTGTTGAGCAAAGAACTTGCATCAAATTTTGTTTGCGGAACGAATATTCTTGCGCGGACACGTTGAAGGCCTTTGCTGATCAAACTATGGCACAAAAAAACGTTTATAAGTGGTACAACGAGTTCAAAGACGAACCTCGCGCGCTCTGGACGACCATCAACGTCTACCGACGAGGGCCACGTCCAGAAAATCAAAGATTTGGTGCTTGAAAATCGTCGATGGACAATTAGAGATCTCGTTGATGGTGTTGGAATATCATTTGGCTCAGCCCAAACCATTTTGAAGAATGTTTTGTGTCTCAAACGCGTCAAGTTTCGATTGGTGCGTGAAACTTTGCTGTCTGACTGTCAGGACCACTGGAAGTGCGTCATTACTGGAGACGAGACCCTGAAACCAGCGAATATCAAGGTCATGTTGACAGTCGTGGTGTGGTGCACTGTGAATTCCTTCCGCCGGCCCAAACTGTCAACAAAGAATATTATTTGAGCCTTATACGTAGTTTTCTGAAAATCTTGGTTCCTTCATCACGATAATGCACCATGCATTGGTTTTTCGCGACCTTCATCGTTCCGCAACCACCGTATGCAAACTCAAGAGGCCAATGCGGGGACGCCGTTGTGACACGACTGAGGAGATAAAAATCGAATCGAAGAAGGTCTTGAAGGCTATACCGGAAAAAGACTATTCCGACTGTTTCGAGGACTGGAAAAAGCGTTGGAAAAAGTGCGTTTTATAGGACGGGGATTACTTCGAAGGGGATGAAATTGATCTGGAAGAATAAATAATTTATATTTTATAAATAAATTCACCTTACTTTTTGTTCACAGTGGTACATTAATACTTAATTCTTAAAATTTCTCTTGCCTCATGCTTAGGAAGAGACAACCGAAGACTATGAAATGTAAATTCTACAGAGGCATTGAACAAATTGAAGAACAATTCTGACAATGTTGGAACTTTTTAATCACACAGTTCAAGTTAACCCAATTGTAATACTTGTTGTTATACTTTTACTAGATAGGTAAAGGAGGGGGGGTCAAAATAGAAGAAAATATCATGCTTCTGCAGTAAATTGTACAGGGTAAAAAAAATCAAACATTAAGTCTACAATCATAACCAAGCAAGTAAATAGCAATTTGGATACGGTGAGATGGAATTATATTTTATTAATTTGGGGAAGACAGAAACCTAGCAACAAAATTTTCAAATGAATCATTTACGTCTGATTGAAAATTAATAATAATGAAGAAAGACAAACACAGACTAAACAAGTGATGATATAAATACCACACAACGTTTCTGGACGCCTTGTTCCTTTCTTCAGGTGAGAAAATACGTAACGTTTGTCAACTGACTAGTGCAGTTGTCTCTCTCTCTCCACTCTTACATATTTTCTGCACCTGAAGAAAGGAACAAGGCTTCCAGAACCGTTGTGTGCTATATTTATATTATCACGTATTTTGTCTCTAGTTGACTATCTTTCTTATTATTTTCACACAAATACAGCAAAATATATCGCTGAATAACGATTGTGAAGAGAACTATGAGAACTCTACGATTGAGTGAAACCTATAGGGTTCTAAAACCTTTCAAAAAAGAACGCCCCAAACATAAGTGTCAGAATAGTGTTGAAAATATAGCAGACTGATAAATTCAGACATACGAAAAGAATTATTTTTAATTGGATGTTATAATTGATAACTGTACTGAGAAAATAAATTAATCAAATTATAAAATTCAAAACGCCAGTGTTTAAACTATACTAACTTGATAATTAAATAGCCAAAAATACAGACAAAACTAAGAGCTAATTTTTAAATACCAAAACACGTTTTTGCAATCTTTGTTGCTTTCGTCAGGTTTATTTAAAAAACCCGCACGAGGAGTAACCACGAAAAAACTCTGTGGTAATCAGACGACGAAACTGTTGAATACAGAAACTTTCGGTTTCTGCCGTGATTTTTTTAGTGCAACAGGCTATATGAGGGTAATCCACATGGTGGCAACTCCCCTTTAACAGAATAGGCAGGGAATTGAAAGGGAGGATGCGGAAGGGTAGAGGAAGGTAGCTAAGGGTTAACTAGGGGCCCCCGGGCTGTAGCTTTAAGGATCCTACCGGGCCATTCGCGTAAAAGTGATGCAGGACAAAACCTAGAAAATCTGCATCAGGTAGGTCGGGCATTGGGTACTTGTCCCACGCACTTGCAATTTGCTGTGGTGGGTCGCAGAATTCCTCTCACCGTTCCCCGACTAGTTTAGGAGGCAGCTGGCCGACTGTTCCAATGGAAACAACCAACAACTCTTATCGTATGCCCCAAGGTCTGTGACCTCCCTGAATCAGGCCGAGGTGCCTCGGCTTGAAGTTCGAAAACGGAGAGAGGCGAAGGCATCCCCATCTCCGTCTCTCCAGCAAGGAGAGAACAGCTGTCACAGGCTGCATTATTTTTTTTAAACCAATAGAATTACTACTCCTCGGACGTACTTAAACGGTTGTAAGAAACAAAAGTAATCCAATCGAGTAAATTAGTAGTCTTGGACCAAATTGAGATCGTAGGAGACACTAGCAGCAGGTTGGGAGAGAAAGACAAAGAGAAGGACAGAGAATAGATAAAGGTAATAAAATAGATTCACGACAATTACGTCTGGAGGGAGTTTCTCTTACGGAACAGAAAAATACGGCCAGATGAATCTGAGCTGCAGGCGAGCAGAGATAATTAAAGAGGAAGACTAAAGTGAGACGCGATACGTTTGAACATTTAGGTCTGTTTTTTTTTTTTAGGGCAACAGGCTTCATGAGGGTGATCCACATTGGGCAACTCCCCTTTAATAGCATAGGAAGGGATTTGAAAGGGGGGATGCGGAAGGGTAGAGGAAGGTAGCCAAGGGTTAACTAGGGGCCCTGGGCTATATTTTAAGGATCCTACCCGGCATTCGCCTAAAGAAATGCAGGGAAAACCCTAGGAAAACCTCCATCGGGTAGGTCGGGCATTGGGTACTTGTCCCACGCCCTTCCGATTGCGGGAGAGGAGTTTGCTGTGGGGACGCAGCATTCCCTTCTCCGTGCCTCGACCAGTTTAGGAGGCAGCTGGCCTAGTATTCCAATGGGAATAGCGAACAACTCTTACCGTATACCCAAGGTCTGTGACCCCGGAACATACACCTCTCAAAACAGACCGAGGTGCCTCGGCTTGTGGGAACCTTAGTTCAAAATCGAAGAGGAAAAGGCATACCCAATGGTAGCCCCTTCGTATCTCTCCTAAAATGTTCTGCCTGCGAGAGAACATCCATCGCAGGTACTGCCTGCGAGAGAATAGCTCTCGCAGGCCTTATTCCACGAGGTCTGATTTTGTTTCCAAATCTAGTTTCTTTTCCCATCAACACTGAACGACGGTGAGACTTGTGACAATTATCGCTGTTAGATAAACATGCATATTTAAATTCACTACGTAAAAGATGCCTGATTCGTAAATAAAACCTTCTAACAACAAGAAGTAGAAAAAAAACCGACCGCTCCAAGAAGTTGGCAAGTGAAGTTGGCAAGTGAATGTTCTACTGGCAAATATTAGGATGGAACATATAAAATAAATAATAAGTGCGTAAGCAGGATGTTTGATGGCAGATGAAAGGGAAAACGAATAAAATAATTTTTACATGAAAGTAAATTCACCTGTTTGCCGACCACAGGAAGCGAAGTTAATCACAGTTGAGAGAGAGTTGTGTTTGCGTTTAGTAGCTTGTGGATGGCGCTGATTCGTTTAAAGCGAAGTTGAAATCCATACTGGCAAATGCACTGTCGCCGCCAGAGGCGAGCAAACATTGGCCATCGCGTTAGCGCTGTTAACTTTGCCAGAGTCTGCGGCCGGTGATGATGATCGTGTCAAACACCTGTCATTTCTCCGTCTGCCTCTCACTCGCATCGATCATCGTTATTACGGGTTTCATGAACCCAGTTGTGTAACTATCCCTTAAGGAACTCGCTCACTGGCGCTAATACTTTTTTTTTAATTACAGTTTAACGTCACATTAACCTTTTGGCCATTAGCGACTTACATCTGTTAAGTTCTACATTTGTATAACATTTAAATTACTTTAAACAAATCAGTTTTCATCGTAAAGTCTATGAGGTTGTTTATTGCTGCTGATGAGTTGCAAATCTCCATCATTGAATGGTGCGGCTATGGTTGATCTTCTTATCTCGCTATATTTGGGGCAGTCAAAGAGGACACGAGGAATTGTTGTGGGCTCCTTGCTTGAGCTGCGGAGATCTGGAGATCAAGAATGAGTGAGTGAAACTGGAGTGCAATGTTCTTATTCTGGCTACAACAACCCTGTTGCCTTCGAGATATTTCTTTCGGGTGCGATATTTCTCTGATGCTGTTGACATTTCTGAGGATGACTCCGCAATCCTCTGGTTTCACAGGTCTACTCCACTTTCCCTCCAGTTCCTTGTAGAGCCTTACTCTGCAGTCCCTGCTGGATCTTCCTTGATGACCAGCTTCCATCTTCGCTAGGAGATCTGCCCTGTCGTGTCCTACTATGTCCTTATGCGCCGGTAGCCAGGCTGTAGTGATCCGGTTTCCTTTTTCTTGTACTTTTGTAAGGCTCGCTTTTCACCAGAGAATGCTATAATTGGCGCCGTGTTTTGAGCGGCCGTGCCCTGAGCGTCCCTTCCTCAATCCTGACCGCTGAGCGAACAGCAACTCTATCAGTCTTCAACAATTATTATAAATTATCATGTTTGTAAAAAATTCTTGCTTTGTTGGAATTTTTAGAAACACAGATTTTAAAATTAGTCTCTGACTTTAGAACACCTGAAGAGGTCCTAATTAAAATTAGGGATGAAACGTGGGGAATTTTTATTTTCTATTATAATGTTTGAAAAGTTAAATTAATAATATATTTATATATAAACAGGTTGATAAAAACAGTTTATGACCTTATACAGACACTTTCTTTATATTATGACGACGTTTCGATACCTTTTTGTACCTCCTTCAGGTATTTACCTACAGGGGGAAGGTATTTACAATTCATTAGATTTATAGTATAACTGTACAAAGTAAACAAAGGATAACAAAAGTACACACACGCACACAAACAAAAATTAAATAAACTGTAAGCAACTTACCAAATTAATTCTTGTTGTTTATTTAATCTGCTTGTACTTTAACCTAAACTTCATCGCCCGAATGGATCCTTTCGACATAAATGAAACTGTGTATCCGATTTTTTTAACACACAAAAATAACTATTAGATTTTATTTTATTCGGCGTACATGAACGACGATAACTGCCAGTTCATCAAATTGTACGCTACAGAGAACGAAAGAATGAGTTTTCCATAGTTCGTGCCATAAACAGTAAATGAACTATCCGTTACTTCAGTTCTACAAAATAATTCAGATATTTAACCTGTTCACAGAATTCTAAATTTCATGAAACATTTATTTTATTCACGTGTTAAATTAGCACTACGGTTACTGCGGTCGCGTAATTAGCGTCAAAGCTTATTAATTAAAACTGGTAAAACGTGTTTCGGGATTAATAGCAAATCTCTTAGTATCTACAGTATTTGGATCACGATGATTAATCTAATATATAAAAGACTGTACGTGTGTGTGTGTGTGTGTGTGTGTTCCGCGTACATGTCACCAAATTTCGTACACGTTTTCCTTCCGAACACTGTGGGGGTAAGACCAAGGGCGGGGGTGGAAATTTTCAAACAAATTAAACGGTCGATATTTGCCCCGAATAAATATTTTCATGGTCTGTGAGATTGACAGTATTTTCACCGATGTTCTTTGAGTATAGTTCCGACCTCTTTTGGCATAGATGGGAAGCTCCGTTAGGGGTAGGGGTGGAAGCGGCGTAACAAGAAAATAACGCGGAAACAACAGAGATTGGAGTCAAATCCGGAGTTACGGATGTCGCCGAGTTTAATTATGAGGTTCAACTTGCCATTTAAACCCCAGGGGCGGCGGTGGACGGGGTTGGAAATTTTCAAACTTGTTAAAGCGGCCGATATATTCGCCGAAATAATTTTTTTTTGGGGGGGGGGGGGGCGTCAGTGACATAGGCAGCGTTTCTACAGATATTTCTTGTGCATAATTTAGTCACATAAAAATAACGCCTAAACAACCGAGATATGAGTCAAATCCGGGGATATAGATGTCGATGAGTTGAATTATGAAAAGCTGGGCACCCGTCTAGTAAATAATAAATTAAAAAATGTTACAAACGTTACAAACTAAATACCGCATCTGTTCGTTCTATTCCTCATTATATATCTCATACAATTTAAATATTAGAGCAACAAAAAGCCTTTATAATTGACATAATAAATAATTAATGATATATTTCTGTGGCATAGTGACAGTTATGCCAGAACGCAGACTTTATCGTTGTAAAGAATGAATTTAACATAATGGCGGGTTTCTGACCGAGAGAAAATGGACTTTGCTAGAAGACGGTGACAGTGAACGTGATCGAAACGTCACGTAGAGACTAATTTATTCAGTTTTTCCAGTCAGTTTGGAAGTTTGAGGATAATTACAAAGAAAATGTTTTATTAATAATAAGAAAGATATCCAAATACAGACCAAAGCAGTGATAATATAAATACTTTTTCATCCATACCTAGATTTTTATCTTTTATTTCTTGGATAACTACACAACGTTTCTGGGATCCTTGTCCCCTTTCCTCAGGTGCGAAGAAGAGCCAAGAGCGACACAACTGCACTGGCCAGTTGACAAAAGCTCAAAAGCGACGAAAACGTTACTACGATGGGAGAGCCGAAGGGTTAGCGTAACAATAAGGGAGCAACGACAATGGAAAAGCAGAGGTTCAGCGTAACAATAAGGGATCGTAGCAACTGTTGAGTTTCATAGTGTCTGTACATTAATAGCTGTAATGTTTGATTTAATGTGAAGCATCTCTGGAATTGTACCTGGCTGGGGTCAACGTCTAAAATCTTAGCATTTTGCCAATTAAATGTACGTTTCGAATTGATTACATAAGTACCACACAACGTTTCTGGAAGCCTTGTTCCTTTCTTCAGGTGCAGAAAAGAAAGGCTTTTGAGTTTTGTCAACTGCGTCGTATAGTTTTTTTCTCCGCCTGAAGAAAGGTACAAGGCTTCCAGAAACGTTGTGTGGTATTTATATTATCACATAGTTTCTCTGTTTAGCTGGCTTTCATATTATTAATTTTCAATCAGAAGTAAATTTTTTTTCATTTTAAAATGTTATAATTTTAGAAGTAACGCGCGATTATTACAGATTATTGGTTCAATTGTGAGTTAAAAGAAAATGGCCAATGGACTCGTGTATATATATATAAAAAAGAATAAGTTTACCAACAATTTTTGTACACTCTTTTGCCACGTAAAGACTGCTTGGTCACGCTCTTCAAAAGTTAACCTATTTATCGAGCGACGCAAGTTCCAAGTTCACACACCTTAGGCTATTCAGTTTAGTACTTCGTAGCCTCCGAGTCCCTTGCGCTTTCGACGCACTCCTGATTAACCTGGGCAATTAAAGTCTCCCTCGCCCTGAAGGGCCCGAGTTATTGGCTCTAGGTCGCTCCCTTATCTGCGACGTAGTAACTGCTTCCCTTCCTAGCCAGATAAGGGACGCTATATACTATAGAGGGACGGAGAGTGCGATCAATGGACCTCGCATCCCTCACCACGAATAAATCACCTCCACAGAGGCGAGGCGAGGCGAGGCAGGACGAGGTGTCCTATCACCCACTGTTCCACCTGACAACCAGCGGTAAATACACAGTAATAAACTCTTGTTCATGATTCTAAACCCCTATCTCTGGCGGGATGAGTGACGGGAAAACAAGTAGACCACATTACACAAAGTTTTATCTCACAACACCAAGCGTCTGCACTCGAGAAACGTGTTACGGATGCAGTTCACTTTTTCTTCTTCATTTCATTACAGGTCACTATAAACCAAGACGAGTGCCATCAATTCCCAAGACACCACACCAATATCAATTTTATAAATTTTCCAGTAATTTTATGAATGGTTTGTTGAAACTAGAAACAGAAACCCTGCATCAGGATGACCAAAATGTGGTTCTAACCAACAATCGTTACAATTTTCAACGACTAATGGTTTCGCCTTTATATGGAATGAGCTACATTTTGATAACAACTGAAATTAATACAAACAATAAATAAAATAGGCATATAGAAAATGGCTCAACAAATTACGCGAAAAATGCTTCTAGTTTATTTTTATTTTTCAAGACATTTTCTTATATATTGTAATGCCAATTAAACAGGCCATTAATTGTTTTTAATATAATTAAATTGTTAGCGGTACGAATGCGTAGAGGCGACAATGAAGGCGGGTTTTTCCTTTGTTCAACAATGGAGACCGCGCGGAGAAAACTGAGTATGCGCTTGGAGAACAGTAGTCATCGGCGAGAAATGGCGTACGAGAGATGAAACAGTTAAAAGTCGACGGGGAGATATAATACAGTTCAGTTCACGTAGAGCAACAAACAGTAAAGTTTGCAGTTATAAAGTACGAATGGCGAGATCCTGTATTTGCACATGAAAGCAAGCAAATCTTTTACAGAGAGATTTACATAATACTTTGCACACGGTGAAGCAAATGGTTGCTTCACGCTGATTGAACAATTATCGCATAGAGGAGACCGGCATCCACTAGCAGACCAAATGAGGCGGCTCATCTGAGGTTCCAGATAGCAGAGGACGAGTATTTCAATCGTGTGTATTAAAATTTTCAATGAAGTGGCTCTTCTTTAGCACCTGATGAAAGGGAACAAGGATCCCAGTAACGTCGCGTGGTGTTTATGTTATCACTTATTTTGTGTATATATAGGCTATTTTTCTTACTAACAACATAATTGAATTCGCGAATGGAATCGAGGATTCTTGGTTATGAGAATCCACTGATTTGTGTGGATGTGAGCCCAAATCAGGTGCGGGGTAGAGGAAATTTAAAGAAAAGAAGACACGCGACCTAATTACGAGGACCAACTTTACGACATTGACGTAACGTAAGAGAGAGAGAGAAGTGGGGGGGAGGGGGGGTTGGTGGCGGTGCCGGGAAATTTCAATTCAATTTCAAAAGGATAAATTCAGCCGGTCGCCCAATTTCGTAGAAGGGATTCCAGACAAGAGTCCTGATGTTACGGTGCGTGTGTGCGATTAGAGGGGGAGGCAATAAGTGGATGCAATTTCCTTCCAGTCCGTCGAAACACGGGAATTGCTCCGAGGGGCGTTTCAACCCTCAACTTCGAGGCCTGTGCCGAGTCAGACACCGACGCAATTGTCCGTGTGTGAGTGTGAGTGAGTGAGTCGTACATCACGAGGACGTTTAAAGGAATTAAATTAGTTTTCCGCTACAATTGTAATTATGAGGTAGAAAATGAAGGATTGGTTGGACAGTTACCTATATTAAGACTTATCACAATAATGCAGAAAGAGGGGGAGGTCAAACTAAATATAAAAAGAGCTCGCCTACCACATTAAGACATTTGTCGAACACATTGAATAAATATATTTTTTTTTCGTG
The DNA here is from genome assembly GCA_037074705.1 of Zhengitettix transpicula. Taxonomy (NCBI): domain Eukaryota; kingdom Metazoa; phylum Arthropoda; class Insecta; order Orthoptera; family Tetrigidae; genus Zhengitettix; species Zhengitettix transpicula. The sequence goes on along the minus strand of CM073590.1, from coordinate 243,028,065 downwards.
AAAACCATAGTGTTACTGTTAAACGAATACATGTGAGTCGATGTATGTGGCAAAGCCCAATGAAAATTAACTAGTTTCGGAAGAACTGTTGCTCTTCTTATATCGCAGGAGGAATGTTTTGTGTATTGACGAATATTTGTTTACTTATTTTTAAAAAAAGGTGAGTAGGATTTAAAATTTACTATTACTCAATGTTTTGGTGTCAGATTATATTAATTTTAATAATTTTTGTTCCTTCTTGCTTCTCGCCAAATTTTAACCACAAAGAGTTTGGGTTCCCTATCAATAGAAAAAACCTCGTAAAAATAATTAATTGTGGCTGCTGAATGTTTAAGATAGAACTTTATCAATGGTGTGGGTGAAAATGTAAGATACCAAAGTTCTTTACTGCGTAAGAGAAGATCCATAGAACCGCTTCCTTGCAGTTAAAATTTAAAGTACTGTGTAACTTTCGCCTTTTTGTCTCATGATGGTAGATGACAGTTTGATATTTTCTGAAAGTCTTCTTACGGCTTTATATAACAAAGAGTGTTGTCAACTGGCCAGTGCAGTTGTGTCGCTCTAGGCTCTTCTTAGCACCTGAGGAAACGGAACAAGGATCGCGTATTTATATTTTCACTTATTTTGTCTGTATTGGCTATCTTACTTATTCTTTATTTTCAATTGTTTCCGTTACATATGTAATACACTGATACATAGGATGTAACGTAAGAGATAAACATGGAAATGCAGGCACCTCCACTTTACGAGCTGAGGAGGCGCCGTCGTGAGTGATTTATGGCAGAGTAGCGTCGGTCAGCGCATCACGTCCCGTGCCCTTTGTGCACACACACACACACACACACACACACAGAGAGTAGTTGCAGTGGCTAGATAATAAATGTCATTAGCATCGCGAGTCTGGAGCATGTTTATCCCGGAGATGAATGCCTCTCCTTGTCCCCGGAGGCTTTCCCCGGCCCTGGAATTTCAGCATACCTCCGCCGCTACTCTTCCCCCCTTTCCGTATTATTACAAATTCTTGCCGTTGCTCTCGCCTCGCCCAAACACACACTCACTCACACACACACACACACACACAGAGAGAGAGAGAGAGGACGAAATTTGGAAAATGTGCTGCGTCGAAAACGACAGTCGTCCAATATGCTCTACAGCTACAAACGTCCCAGAGAAACAAATTAAGCCTCACGCCAGATAGATATAACACGGAATTAAACCATTACCTGGTAAAGTGATAGTATTTCACTAATTTCACTTTGAATAAAATTCCACGTACTCGGGAATATTGAGAAGAGATCCTGCGATGGATCCATACGGGTACTGTTCATCGCGTATTTGACGGCCTACAGATACTACACATGATTAATAGTTCAAGTAAATATAATATAATACAAATTCATTAATAATTTAAAATTATTTCACAGTACCTAGACTAACAAAAAGAGACATTAAATTTTTCAGGATAACGTGGTAATAATTTTATTGTTCCGGTTGAAGGAAACAGGAAATTTGCAGCGAGTACCTTGCAACAGAATATAGATACTCTTTAAAACGCCGGACTCTTTCTTCCTCTTAGGAAACCAATACTCTTAAACATTTTAATATGCTCTGCAAAAGAAAAGTTCCACCCTGACGTCACTTCCGTCCTCGGCGCCATATTGGCGCAACCGGACCGGCGGGGCAGAGACAGAAAAATGGCCATTATCAAATCAGATCATGCATTGGAAAGACAATTAAATTCTCTAAAACCTTTATTCCGTCACTAATTACTTTACTGCCGACCATTTTGGAGATATCAGCACCTGAAATATGACAAACGGCATTATTTTGCGACAATGACGTAAAAAAAGTCATACATTTGACCCACAGTTTTTACCACTTAGATTAACCGAATTTCGTACTCGAGTACACCATTCGATGCAGAATTTTATGCTCTAAAATTTATCACTGAACATTATTTTCAACAGAATGCTTCATTCTTTTGCTAGAAGAGAAAAACTGGAAAGAGGTGCCAAAATTTCGCGGTTTTCAGGCCACAGAACCTTTCCCTAAGCCCTTCGAATAGAAAAAAACTTGTTTTTTTTTTACTAAAGGCCTCAACATATACAAGTTATCGGAAGGGGGGGGGAGAGAGGGGAAATACCCGACCATTTGCGCGGGGCTAATAGTAGCAAGCCATCAAACAGTGTTTCCCCGATCAAAGACATTACGTATTCCAGCCAACGCACCTCGGTTCATTAGTAACCAAACTCTTCATCTCGACCCTCGGAATCGACCATTCATCACAGAAAGTCATCAAGACTTCTTGTACTGAAAGCAAAAAAACAACAAAAACACACGGGCGCTAAATCACACGTCAACGAACTCATCTTCGCCCAATAGTGAGAATACTGAAGAGAAGTCCGTGGCCCGAAGAACTCGCTGGATAAATCCTGATGGTCGACGCTGCCCTACTCCAGTCATCCAGAGAAACGTTTACTTATTACTCTGTATGTACTAAGAAAAGATGGAAAAAGATTGGCATCTGAATTTTAAAAAAGAACACAGTTTAAGAACTTGCCAACACAGCAAGTATTAAATACATTGTTTTTAAATATGTGGTGTGACGCATACGGAATGTGAAATAGCAGTGATCGGGAAACATTACAAGAAGACGGAGAGAGAGAGAGAGAGAGAGAGAGAGAGAGAGAGAGAGAGAGAGAGAGAGAGAGAGAGAGAGAGAGAGAGAGAGAGAGAGAGAGAGCAGAGCGAGACACAGAGAGAGAGACAGACACAGAGACAGACAAACACAGAGGGAGACAGACAGACAAAGAGAGAGAGAGTCAGACAAACAGAGACACAGAGAGACAAACAGAGAGAGAGAGACAGAGACAAAGAGAGACAGAGACAAATATACAAACAGAGAGAGAGAGACAGAGACCAAGACAGAGATAAACAGACAGACAAACAGAGAGAGAGACAGAGAGAGACAAACAGAGAGACAGACACACACACAGAGAGAGACAAAGACAAATAGACAAACAGAGAGACAGACAGACAGACACAGAGAGAGACAGAGACAAATAGGCAAACAGAGAGAGAGACAGAGACAAAGAGAGACAGACAGACACACAGAGAAAGACAGAGACAAATAGACAAACAGAGAGAGAGATAGAGACAAAGAGAGACAGACCACAGAGAGAGACAGACAGACAGTGACAGAGAGAGAGAGAGACAGACAAACATAGAGAGAGACAAACAGAGAGAGAGAGAAGCTTCGAAACAATGAGAAATCGATTCGAATCTTACAAACATATTTTTGCATCCAAATGGTACATTTCAGGACATGGATTGCCTTATCCACTAAGCCCCCTCTACAACCCCTAGTAGTCTTTAATAGGACTTCTCAAAACACATCACATACATTCAAAACTGTCTATTACCTGAATCGTCCCAAAACATTGTGGTCGAAACGTCTTATTGTACTGAAACCCTTTTTTTAATGCTTGATTCATACAATTTTACAGACTGGTTTTCTGTTTATTTATAAAATGACATTTGTCAAATTTAATTTATTTTAAAGTACGTGCCAATACCAGGAAAATTATCGCTGTTATAAAAAAAGTTAATATAATTTAACCTATTTTTTAAAGTGTGACTGCAACGTTATGTGTTTCACAGCACTAAAAAATAATCGTTTAAACATTTAACTTAATGCGAAAAAATAAATAAAAAGATTTATGTATACAGTGAATATAAACTGTGTCAATGAAAAATTTTTAACACAGGCAGACGACAAAACAACGTGAATCCGTGTAGCATGAAATGTCACATCAGTTATTATACGCGAGGTGAATAATATTAAACTAACGAGCAAAATAACACACACAAAAAAAGTTATTATTATTATTATTATTCAAAAGATAAATTCCGGCGTTTCGACATTGTGTTTGTTTCTTTTTTCGATTATCATTTAATTCACCGAGGTTGAAAATGCGTAGTCGAAACGTGCCGTTTATTTATGAATTTAATAATATTTTGATGTGGGTTTTAATATCAAAAACCAATATTTACTGATTTTTGAGTGTTACATTTAACGTATTCCTCTACGGTTCGTCAAGTTTTTAATATAATTTCAATTATATTTGCCTCGCATTAGTTATTAAACACGTGACTGATTGACACCTGTGGACGAGTACGGTCAAACTACTGTAGCAGCACCCGACTAGATATCCCACAGCCTTGAATACGTTTCTTAACTTCGTATTCGTAACTCTAAATATGAACTGAAAAGATATTCACGAACCGAAAAGTTCAATAAATTATGTCAAGTTGTTTACCGGCTCAAGTGGAACGACACGCGCATAAAATTGTCAAAAGGAAAATTTTTTTTCCTCTCTCTTTACGTAATACAAACTACTTTAAACGGAAATAACCTTTGTAAAAGCAAATTAGAGCGATATTCTACTTACTGTAAAAATTAGTTTCCTCCACAGCCTTGGCTGATATGTGAATGTCCACTGGTGTCGGGCTGTCACAAACTTTGTAATACAGGGAAAAATTGCATACATTATAATCCTATATGGAGGACAAACTCAAGTTATTTTTTTTACCTGATTCTCTCAAATATTTATTTATTATTTCTTGAGAAATTTATTATTCATTCAAAACACACCAGATTTCTATGAGCCTTAAAATAAAAACACTTTTATTTTCAACCGTTAATTACTGAATTTTGTAGTCGAAAGAGAATTTGACATCTTATGTCAAATTAAGGTTTATTTACCACATACATTGATATATTTTAGAATGAAAAAGTTTACGTCTGATAGAATATTAATAATAAGGAAGATATCGAAATACAGACAAATGCAGACAACGTTGTAGGGATCCTTGTACCTTTCTTCACGTGTTAATAGGAGCCTAGAGCGACACAACTGCACTCGTCAGTTGACAAAAGCCTATGTCTTGGATTTCCAAGTCAATAAGGCTAAAAAAAATTTATTTTGTTATTGTATTTATATGAAAGTTTCCAATTAAAGAAAGAAATACTGTTAAAAAATATTGTGTAAATGTTGTAAATGAGTTGGAAAAACATCTCATTGTAAGTAAAAACTGACACTGAATCCTCGAAATACCTAATTTGTAGAAAGTTTTAACCAAGCTTTTTTTTTGTTTGGTGTAGACAGACAGGCTGTGTAAAGGGTAATCCACATAGTGGCAACTCCCTTCTTATAGCATAGGAAAGGGAGTAAAAGGGGGGATGCGGAAAGGTAGAGGAAGGCAGCCAAGGGTTAACTAGAGCCCCCGGGCTACGGTTGAAGGATCCTACCCGACAATTCGCCTAAAAGTGGTGCAGGGAAAACCCTAGAAAAACCTGCATCAGGTAGGTCGGACATTGTGGTACTTGTCCCACGCCCTTCCCTGCAAGGCGGGATAGAAGGGTTTGCTGTGGGAAGTCGCAGCTTTCCCCCTCGCCGTGCCTTGACCGGTTTAGGAGGCAGCTGGCCGACTATTCCAATGGGAACAGAGGACAACTCTTACAGTATGCCCTAAGGTCTGCGACCCCGAGTAACATACACCTCTCAAAAACAAGGCAGAGGTGACTCGGCGTGTGGGAACCTTAGTTCAAAAAAACCAGAAAGATGTGAAGGCATCCCCAAAGGTAGCCTCCACCAGAGCTCTTTGCGAAGTTTCTAACCAAACTTTAAAACTAAAGTAAATATTAAAGCCGAAAGTGAGCAAAACATAATTGAGAAAATACATAATATAAACGTTAACAGAAGTTGAAGATGGAAATGAAAAGGATATGCGTAAAATGTTTGATTTTATCAACTGAATAGTGCAGTTGTGTCGCTCTAGGCTCTTCTTAGCACACATGAAGACAGGGGACAAGGATCCCAGAAACCTTGAGTGGTATTTCTTTTGTCTGTATTTGGCTATCTTTGTTCTTCTTATTATGATGTATATCAGATAGAACATTGTATATCTGTTCAATATATTCAAATTTTTATGCTTCCACATATAAATTTTAAAATTGAACATAACAAGACGATTCATAGCTATATTAAACTGACATCAATTGAATAAATAAATAAATACACCCACCAACACGTCAGAAACAATTTAATAAAACAAAAGACACGTTTAGTTTATTTTCTTGGAACCTCCTCAGGTGCACAAGTATAGAATAAAAAATCTGCCAGGAATTATACAAGTACAAATATAATTTTTCCGGCACCTAGTCACAAAAATTTGGAATAATATGTTAACAATTAAAGGATGCTTGCAGAAAAAAAAAGTTACAGGCAAACGATAATAAACGGGCGATTGAAATTGCTATGGTGACGTCACACTGATACAGAACACATGCGCTATTTGCGACGGTTGTTTCCTTCACCAAACACTTACAAGCCTTGAAAACTCTTCTTGCACAGTTATGGGACGTAGTTTTTAAGTGTTGAATGTAGGAAGTATCATTCAGCAATAATGCGTGTTTTTTCACTGTAACAGTGTGACGTCATCGCATCCTGTTTTGGCGCTCCTTAAAGCCAACTCACATTGCGACCATACTAATACCTATATGGTCTTTCGGGATAGAATTATGGGGATGCAGCAAACCATCAAATATCAAGATCTTGCAGACCTTTCAATCAAAGACATTGCGCACCCTAGTCAACGCACCGTGGTACATCAGCAACAAATACACTCAATCACGACCTCAAAATTCCATTTATTTCAGAAACCATCAAGACGTATGCCACCAAAAGCAAAGAAAGAACACTAAACCACCGCAACCTCTACCTCCAACAACCCGTAGCAAGAAGATTGATGAGATTATGGCCAGAAGACATCACTAAATAAATCCAGGAGACCCGCCACTGGACGGTGCCCTACTCAAGACAAATAGCTTTAATAATTAAACCATTAACTTATTACTCTAAGTGTTAAAAGAAGATTGTAAATCAGCAACCGAAATAAAAAAAACATTGCGACTAGACTGCGGATCAGAATTCCGCCTATATTTTCTTCTTTTTTTGGAATTATAATAAATAATAAAAATTTACACGCTTTTTAGAAATGTCTCGCCACAATTTTAAAATTTATTGAAATAACGTGGACATTAATTATATTCCTACTTATGCAATTCATCTAAACAAAGTTTATTTTCAAAAATAAATAATTAAAATTTTTCTGACATATTGGCCGGCTTATTTATTATATTTTTAATCACGAAAGGAGGTCCACCGTTAGTGATTATAGGAGCAGAATGTCGGGATGGTTGAAGTACCAACAAAATTAAAATGTAAAGAAAAAATTATGAGTGGAATGGAAAAAGTTATTTGACTTTCAATTTCCCGTGCATCGAATCCCTTTAATGGTTTTTCTAATGATTAAATTAATCATAATCCATTATTTCTTCGGGAGATACGGGCAGTACAAGTTGCTTACTACCAACGTCACAGCAAGTCAGAGTTTCGTATGACGTCACTGCGCACTGGGCGACTGCGCATCATTTTACCTCTAACCAAATATCCACTTGAGTAAATCACAGCAAGTTTATGATTAAAACAGTTCAAATAATTAGCAATGTAGTGTTTTGAATATATATATATATATATATATATATATATATATATATATATATGGTTATCAGCACCAATAAACTGTTATTTGAAGAAAAATAAATATTAAATGTCAAACTCATAGTTTCTTAATCCACCAATATTCATTTAAATCATGATGAACAAAATAACAGACATTTATAATAATATCAATAAATACGCCAGACAATTATTTATTAAAAATAAAAATTAAATATATTGACGGTTCGTCCATTATTTTTAATTACAGGAACTCATCAGGTTTAACAACTTATGCATTAATCATGTAAAAAAAAAAAATTAGAGGCAAGGTTTTGCTGCCTTGCTTGTTGCATGAATTTTTAATATTTTTTTACATTTTTTATACATAAACCTGAAGAAGTCCTTAAAAGTGACGATAAAAGTCAGTATATTTAAATGTTTTTCTTAATAAACAATTTTCTGATTCATGGGCGTTTGTTTATTGATAATATTCATATTAATCTTCAATTATGTACAGGGATAATAAATAATTAATTTTCTGCTTGACTAATGAACATGCTAGGCGATAAAAATGCAATAAATAATCATGACGGATATTCCAGCAACTATTCTGCAATTTATAATCACTATTGTGCAAGTTTTCCATTCACAGTCACATAAAAATGTTGGAAGTTTTTTTTACATGCATTGTGTTGATATTATTGTTCCGGTTTGATTAATATAAATGTTATAAAACAGTGCAGCATTTATTGGGAGTTGATTTTATTATTCTCAGCTTGTTACTGTTACGAGAATTGTAGCAATAATTATATTAGTGAGCAAACTACAGACGCAAATGATTTGACAATGGCCGTGGTCAAGAATAACGGAAATATTATCGTTCAACTTCACAATGGACGAACGCACTTAGTAAATATGTCCTGGGGAATCAATTCCTGTTATCGTGATTGAGTTAACAAAACTGCAAAACACGTGTAATGCAAACACTTATAACGTAACAATACTGATGTACGGAACATGGCTTCATTGTTTCCGCCTCAATTTCAACCGCCGTTAATATAAAAATATATATGTTTACCTTGGAAGAAGATGGAAGATGGCACGTTAATGCAGGAAAGTTTCCATGCGGCACTTCTTCCTATTTAGTCTCAAATCTAAGATAACGACATTCATTTGCACTGTTATGTAAACACTTAAAACTTTACCAACACTATCTCGAGCCAAGTCAGCGATATCCTACAATTATCTGGACAGTTCAAGCTCTTTGCTCGCGCCACCATTTTGATAAAATAATTACGTTATATGGATCGAAATACATTTCTTCTGCAGTCTACTGTGAAACGATATTTTAATATTTGAATCGTAATATATTTTCAACATTTATTTTCGACGTTTTAACACTTATTATTTCAAATATAACATTAAAAAAATCAAAGATCTGTATATCAACCTTATTAAATATAATTAAAGACTGTATATAGAAAATCTTAATAATCAAGGTTAATTTTTGGGAGGAGCCACCATTTTGATAAAATAATTACATTATGTGGATCGAAATACATTTCTTCTGCTGTCTACTGTGAAAAGATATTTTAATATTTGAATCGTAGTATATTTTCAACATTTATTTTCGACGTTTTAACACTTATTATTTCAAATATAACATTAAAAAAATCAAAGATCTGTATATCAACCTTATTAAATATAATTAAAGACTGTTTATAGAAAATCTTAATAATCAAGGTTAATTTTTGGGAGGTTGGTATCAAATTTTCTAACTGATATGACCGGGTACAAATGATTAGTAAATGTATTTAATGATAAAAGGCCACCATTTTGGTAAAATAATAAAATTATATGGATCGAAATACATTTCTTCTGGAACCTAATGTGAAACGATATTTTAATCTTTGAATATCGTAGAATATTTTCAAGATTTATTTTCGATGTTTTAAGACTTATTATTTAAAATAAAGAGAGATATAAACATAATAGAGTGGTTTATATCAGCGTTACAGCGCTCTGGGTGGCAGCAACAAACAACACACTGACCGCCATTTTTTTAGTAGGTCTACTTCACCGAAATCCTTAGTTGTGTTTATGCCAACGACATATTGTTTTCTTAATATTAATCATGCCCAGCGTGTGTTCAGCCTGCAGTTGTGATAACCGTAGTTGAAGTATCGTATTTTAGGTATCAGCATAATAATAATAAGAAGAAAGACGGTCAAATGCAGACAAAATAAGTGATAACATAAATACCACACAACGTTTCTTCAGGTGCTAAGAAGAGCCTAGAGCGACACAACTGCACTCGTCATTTGACCAAGCTTTGGAGATGCTGTTGTGTCGCTCTGGACTATTTTGTCTATATTTGGCGACCTTCCTTATTATTTTTCCGACGTATCAGCTTTTTTCATTTCTAACTTAACTTATTCTTCATGATCATCTATAATGAGAGTCAGATTTATTTTTATTAGAGTATTTCTCTGTCCTGCAAGTAATCTAGTCCCTCCCTTTTTTTTATATAGATTTCCTTTGAGAAACAAGGAGCTAACAAAACGATGGGTAATAAATACCATCTTCTCATTCTGAAGACAGATGCATGTGTGTTTAGGTTGTTTAGAGGTTCTCCTTGATCCTCGCTCTCAAAGGTTAAAATAAAAGACTTTAAAGACAAGTTAATCAACCCGTCTAAAGACGTTGCTGGCAAAGTATTGAGGAATAATGAAACACACGTAGGAAAGAAGAATCAGCTATTACAATTGTGTGTGTGCAGGTATTCCGGATGTTGGGACATAATTCGGCCGAATTTGGTGTGGAAACTCACTACTCAATATTAATAAAGGTTTTACTAAGACATTAATTCGTCATATGTGTAAAGAAAAAGCAATGGTTGAAAGAGGACGCAATATTAGGCAATTGTAAACAAAACTGATATTATTTAAAGGTCAATGCCCTCAATGTGTTATAATTACTTAAACCTTAAACAATATATGTTGTTTGTAGAGATTTAGTTTGAGGGCATAGTAAAGGCTAGCAGAAGACAGGGGAACACCCACCAGCCCTTATCAAACATGGCGGCCGAATTTTTCCAATTTGCTTTAAATATGGCGGCCACTTGTTGTTTATATATGTGTTTGATTTAAAATGTAACATTAAAAAACAAAGATCTGTACATCAACCTTATTAAATATAATTAAAGACTGTATACAGAAAATCTTAATAACCAATGTTATTGTTTCGGGAGGTTGGTATCAAATTTTCTAACTGATGTGACCGGTGCAAATGACTTTATTAATGTATTTAATGATAAAAGGGTCATTCTTTTCAGGTGATAGCGTGTAGAAAACAACAAACGTTGTTGTCTACTAATTAACGTTTGAGAAATACGACTGACAGGGTCATTTATCACCCATTTTTTTACAAATCAGATAACAGTAAGGATGTACGAAGAGAGAGGGTAGAAGAATGATAGCATAAGGTGAACCAGAAACTACACTCTTAAATAGAAATAATTTTAAAAAATTAACTGTTAGTAATGTAAGCCGTAGGATAAGATAGTCAAAGATATTCTCAGTGAGTGTTTATAAAACATGAATACATAATATCTGGGGGTCAGTGATGACGTATGCATACTTTTAAAATCTCTCTCATTGGTTTCCCGAACGGTAACAATCCCTGGCAATCCCTGCGACGAATATCTTTAATCCTACTACTTCCCCCTTTTTATCCACACACACCAAAAAAATTACCATTGAGCTCGGCCATGCCATTTAAGTAAAATTTAACTAGAACTGAAGTCTAATTATAAAAAGTCAGTCGAAATGGTTTTAAAAAGAATGGATTAAATTTTTGTATGAGAATAGCGCTAAAATAGGTTTCCTTAATTATGAAAAATTAGCTTTTCCGGATTATTTTCCTGGAGCCGCTTCGTTCCATTTACTGAGAATTCCAAATATACGGTAGGAAGGTGGCAAGAAAAATGTCACGCGAGATAGAAAAAGTCAATTATTTCTCGAGAAACGAAGGGATAAATAATTCGATAAAGAAACTTAGATAAATAATAATAGCAAACGAACAGAAAATAAAGGTGCTAAATAAATACCAATGCTTGTTGCTTTCGTCTGGTGATTAAAAACGTAAGAGGCATAAGAACGACACACCGGCAGCCAGTACCTGCGAGGGATGTTCTCTCGCAGGCAGAACCATGTAGGAGAGACAGGAAGGGGCTACCTTTGGGGATGCCTCATCCTCTCTCTGTTTTTGAACTAAGGTTCCCCCACAAGCCGACGCGCCTCGGCCTGTTTTGAGAGGTGTATGTTCCGGGGTCACTGACCTCGGAGCATACGGTAAGAGTTGTTCTCTGTTCCCATTGGAGCAGTCGGCCAGCTGCCTCCAAAACTGGTCGAGGTACGGAGAAGGGGATGCTGCGTCCCCACAGCAAACTCCTCTCCCGCCATCCAGGGAAGGGCGTGGGACAAGTACCCAAACGCTCGACCTACCTGATGCAGGTTTCTCTAGGGTTTTCCCTAAATTACTTTTAGGTGAATGCCGGGTTGGATCCTTAAGCTATAGCCCGGGGGCCGTAGTTAACCCTTGACTGCCTTCTTCTATCCTTCCGCATCCCCCCTTTCAAATCCTTTCCTATGCTATTGAAGGGGAGTTGCCACCATGTGGATTACCCTCATGTAGCCTGTTGCCCTAAAAAAAAAGACCGACACACACACCGCAGCGCTCCAGTCATGGAAGCCTGCGAGAGAAATCTCTCGCAGGTGAACCTTCCCAGAGGGCTCTGGGGGTGGCTACCTTTGGGGATGCCTTCTCCTCTCTCTGGTTTTTTAGAACTAAGGTTCCCACATGCCGAGCCTGTTGTGAGAGGTGTATGTTCCGGGGTCGCAGCCCTTGGGACATAGGGTAAGAGTTGTCCTCTGTTCCTATTGGAATATTCGGCCAACTGCTTCCTAAACTGGTCAAAGCATCGAGAGAGGAAAACTGCGACCCCACAGCAAACTCCTCTCGCGCTATCGGAAGGGCGTGGGACAAGTACCAAATACTCGATCTACCTGATGCAGGTTTTTCTAGGGTTTTCCCTGCATCACTGTTAGGCGAATTGCCGAGTAGGATCTTTAAACCATAGCCCGGCGGCCATAGTTAACCCTTGGCTTCCTTGAGCTACCCCTCCGCATCCCCCCTTTCACTCCTTTTCCTCTGCTATAAGAGGGGAGTTGCCACCATGTGGATTGCCCTGTACATAGCCTGTATCCACGTTATAAAAAAAGAACAGCGCTCCAGCAGAGCTGTTAGCTCTCGCAGGCAGAACCTTTTAGTAGAGACGAAGAGGGCTATTATTAAAAATGATAAAGTCACAGGACTGATTAGTGGAGAACATGAAAACACGTACCGTACTGTTGAAATTATCCAATATAAAAAGTTATTGATGTCAAAAATAAGTATTAGCCCCTTTTTCCTGGAAAGAAGCGAATAACAGCCGCATCTAGATGGCGGTAATGTAACGGACAACGAGCAGTGTTAAGTGATGGGCGAGGGGTTGAGTTGGTTAATGATGGCACATTCCAGCCGAGTAGAAACAGTTACGATGGGCCTCACCTTTCTTCGCCTGTCCATCAGCCACCTGTTTTCTTCGTTAACTGGAGCGAAACTCCCACACACTCGTATCACCTTCTAATTGCTTTCGGAGTGACGCAACCAGCACTTTAGATAATTCGATAAGGAGCTCGCAAATTTTTCTCACCACTTTGGCTTCCGTTAATGGAGGGAGAGAGAGAGAGAGAGAGACGGGAGGACCCTAGTACTTGGTAAATAGTTTACGTACTAATGGCGGTATAATTACGCGGTTTAAAAATTTACTAGCAAAACTCCAAGTAGAAAGGACGTCGCGTGAGACCAAAAGGTCGGGGAAAAAGACCTGAGAATTCACTGCAACAGGGCGGGGTAGAGGACATGGAGGTGACCTCCACACAACAATGTGGCCAGGAGCAAGTAGGGGGAGAAAAAGAAAGCATCTGGGAAACTCTGGTAATGAACGTTAAAAATTCATTTAAAACTATTTATGAAAATAATTATTTTTAGTGGGATGCTGTAATTGATGACTGTACTGAGAAAATAAATTATAAAATTTAAAACGCCAGTGTTAAAACTATACTAACTTGATAATTAAATAGCCAAAAATACAGGCAAAACTAAGTGGTAATATTAAATACCAAAAAAAAAACGTTTCTGCAATCCTTGTTGCTTTCGTCAGGTTTATTTTAAAAAAACGGCACGAGGAGTAAACTCGAAAAATCTCCAGAAATCAGGCGACGAATACTGATGAATACAGAAACTTTTAGTTTCTACCATGATTTTTTTTAGGATAACAGGCTACCACATGGTGGCAACAGCCCTTTAAAAGCATAGGAAGGGATTTGAAAGCGGGGATGCGGAAGGGTAGAGGAACGTTGCCAAGAGTTAACCAGGGCTCCCGGTCTGTAGTTTAAGAATCGCCTACAAGGGGGGGATGTTGAAGGGTAGAAGAAGGTAGCCAAGGGTTAACTAGCCCCCCTCCAGGTTGTATTTTAATGATCCTACCCTGAATTCGCCTAAAAGTGATGCAGCGAAAACCCTATAAAACCCTGCATCAGTTAGGTCGGGCATTGGGTACTTGTCCCACGCCCTTCCGATGGCGGGAGAGGGGTTAGCTGTGAGGTCGCAGCTTTCCCCTTGGCAGTTTAGGGGGCAGCTGGCCGACTATTCCAATAGGAACAGCGAACAACTCTTACCGTATGCACCAAGGTCTGTGACCCCGGAACATACACCTCTCAGAACAGGCCGAGGTGCCTCGGCATGCGGGAACCTTAGTTCAAAAAACCAGAGAGATGTGAAGGCATCTCCAAAGGTAGCGCCCGCCAGAGCTCTCCGGGAAGGTTCACCTGCGAGACAATTCTCTCGCTGGCTTTTCTTGCCAATATTTTTCATTTGTGAATTTACGATTTATGTGCATGGAGGGTTATTCTCTCGCAGGCAGAACCTTGTAGGAGAGATAAAAAGGGGCTACCATTGGGGATGCCTTTTCCTCTCCGTTTTTGAACTAAGGTTCCCACAAGCCGAGGCACCTCGGCCTCTTTTGAGAGGTGTATGTTCCGGGGTCACAGACCTTGGGCATACGGCAAGAGTTGTCCGCTATTCCCATTTGAATAGTCGGCCAGCTGCCTCCTATACTGGTCGAGGCACGGAGAAGGGAATGCTGCGTCCCCAGAGCATACTCTTCTCCCGCTATCGGAAGGGCGTGGGACAAGTACCCAATGCCCGACCTACCTGATGCAGGTTTTTCTAGCATTACTTTAGGGCGAATGCCGGGTAGGATCCTTAAAATATAGCCCGGAGGCCCTAGTAACCCTTGGCTACCTTCCTCATCCCCCCTTTCAAATCCCTTCCAATGCTATTAAAGGGAGTTGCCCAAAGTGGATTATCCTCATGTGGCCTGTTGCTCTAAAAAAAATGTGCATGCTGTTTTCACATTCATGTACGTGTGTGTGAGTTCCTCTGTTGTGTCTTTTCAAGTTATGTAGTTAGGTCGAGAGAAATAGCAACGCGTCTCAAGAAAAGATGCGCAGTAGTCCCAGAGCCGGAGCTCGCTTTAGCACGAACCTTTGTTACCTCAACATTGGTATATAGTAATTGCTGTACTGAAAACATTAATGCGTGGAAATATATTGTGTTGAGTTCAGTTCATCCGTAAAAGTTAAAGACTTTGCTTCTGTTCATTCATAATAATATAATAATTTTTTTTTTAAGAATGGTATTGAATTAGCTCCAGCTTCTCCGCTAGGGTGACTGACGACAATACTCCCCTTCGTCTTCTCTCTGTTCCTCTAGTGCACATCTGACGCGACTTGCTATACCTCACGACCTACACTTCACGTGTTTCCTTTTCTATCGTGATATAACTCTTTGACTTTTCCTATTTCCTCAGTGAAGTACTAATGGAATCAATAAATAATACCAAATTATTGTCGTAATTTTTACTAATTATTTACAGATACTGAATAAGGAAGAAAAAGGTAATATAAATACCACACAATAACGTTTCTGGGATCCTTGTTCCCTTTCGTCAGATGCTGAGAAGAGCCTAGGGCGACACAACTGCACTGCACTGCGCTATAAAACACTCTTTTGAGTGTTGTCAACTGACCAGTGCAGTTGTGTTGCTCTAGGCTCTTCTTCGCATCTGACGAAAGGGAACAAGGATCCCAGAAACGTTGTGTGGTATTTGTATTGCCCTTTTTTTTGTGTCTGTATTTGGCGATCTTCCTTATTCATTATTTTCAATCTGAAGCAATTTTTTTCATTTTTTATTTAAAGATACATTTTTTGTGATTAATTAAAACCTCATAAGAGATTATCATTAAAATTACTTAGCATATTAAGTAGGTTACAGTTATTTCCGAACATTAAAAACAATGTTCGTCTTGAAATACTAAATGGCAACATTTAATTAGTTCCGGGCATCAAAATAAACAAATTCTGCAGTTAGACAATTCACAAGACTGAGAGTAAATTCTAAAATATGAATTTTTATTATAAAAACTCGCGCAGAAAAAGAAATTAAAAAACACACACGAGTGCAGAGTGCGCAGAGATATGACGAGGAAGGAATAAAATTAAAATCCTCTGAATAAGTGAACACTAGGTGCGAAATAACGTGACATCAACATCAACTCCGCATAAAGGATTCATAATCATCCAGGGACGAAATTAGCAATCTATTGAATATTTTATAAAAGTTTTACACTCTTTTTTACCCCACCCACCCCCACCCAACACCTTTGCGCTAGCGATTCGTTTGTAAATATTAACGAACGAATGAATCTCTAATTCGCTGAGGGGGTGGATGAGCGAGTGTGGGACAGACGAAAAACAACCCAACGCACCCACACACGCACACGGAGAGACACAGGAAACGAGGTGAAATAGTACAGCGGCCGTTTTACTTAAGGAGAAGTAACACACTTGTAAAGGGGGAGGGGAGGGGAGACAGACAGAGAGAGGCAGAGAGCCAGAGAGAGCCAGAACGAGACAGAGAGAGTCAGCGAGAGTGGCAGAGAGAGACAGAGAGAGACAGCGAGAGAGCCAGAACGAGACAGCGAGAGTCACCGAGAGTGGTGGAGAGAGACAGAGAGAGCCAGCGAGAGAGGCAGAGAGAGACAGAGAGACCGAGAGAGACAGAGAGAGGCAGAGAGACAGAGAGAGGCAGAGAGAGGCAGAGAGAGCCAGCGAGAGAGGCAGAGAGAGACATAGAGAGACGGAGCCAGAGAGAGACCGAGAGAGACCGAGAGAGACAGAGAGCCAGAGAGAGCCAGAACGAGACAGAGAGAGTCAGCGAGAGTGGCAGAGAGAGACAGAGAGACAGCGAGACAGAGAGAGGCAGAGAGAGCCAGCGAGAGAGACAGAGAGAGACGGAGAGAGACGGAGCCAGAGAGAGACCGAGAGAGACAGAGAGAGCCAGAGAGTGACAGAGAGAGACAGAGAGAGACGGAGAGAGACAGAGAGAGAGAGGCGCAGCCAGAGAGAGACCGAGAGAGACAGAGAGAGACAGAGAGAGACAGAGAGAGGCAGAGAGAGGCAGAGAGAGGCAGAGAGACAGAGAGAGAGCCAGAGAGAGACAGAGAGAGGCAGAGAGAGGCAGAAAGACAGAAAGAGAGAGAGAGAGGCCGAGAGACAGAGACAACGAGAGACAGAGAGAGACAGATAGACACCGAGAGAGACAGAGAGAGCCAGCGAGAGATACAGAGAGAGGCAGGGAGAGGCAGAGAGAGCCTGAGAGAGGCAGAGAGTGACAGAGAGAGACAGAGAGAGACGGAGAGAGACAGAGAGAGAGAGGCGCAGCCAGAGAGAGACCGAGAGAGACAGAGAGAGGCAGAGAGAGGCAGAGAGAGGCAGAGAGACAGAGAGAGAGCCAGAGAGAGACAGAGAGAGGCAGAGAGAGGCAGAAAGACAGAAAGAGAGAGAGAGAGGCCGAGAGACAGAGACAACGAGAGACAGAGAGAGACAGATAGACACCGAGAGAGACAGAGAGAGCCAGCGAGAGATACAGAGAGAGGCAGGGAGAGGCAGAGAGAGCCTGAGAGAGGCAGAGAGAGTCAGAGAGAGAGAGGCAGAGAGAGACAGAGAGACAGAGAGAGAGCCAGAGAGAGACAGAGAGAGGCAGAGAGAGGCAGAAAGACAGAAAGAGAGAGAGAGAGGCCGAGAGACAGAGACAACGAGAGACAGAGAGAGACAGATAGACACCGAGAGAGACAGAGAGAGCCAGCGAGAGATACAGAGAGAGGCAGGGAGAGGCAGAGAGAGCCTGAGAGAGGCAGAGAGAGTCAGAGAGAGAGAGAGGCAGAGAGATATAGGCAGAGCGACAGAGAGAGCCAGAGAGAGCCAGAGAGAGGCAGAGAGAGAGGCAGAGCGCCAGAGAGAGGCAGAGAGACAGAGAGAGGGAGATAGAGGCAGAGAGAGGCATAGAGACAGAAAGAGAGAGGCTGAGAGACAGCGGGAGAGGGAGACAGATAGAGAGAGAGAGAGAGACACCGAGAGAGAGAGAGAGAGAGAGAGAGAGAGAGAGAGAGAGAGAGAGAGAGAGAGAGAGAGAGAGCCAGAGGAAAATTAAATTTCATTTGAAGAACCCTGTATCTGAAAGCCACGAGAATTGCACACCTGAGTTAATTAACCTGGCTGGTAACGAACTCACCTCGTGCTGCGGTTAAGGGATTCGGTCGCGGGCTCGAGCTGAAACAAAAGAGAAAGTGTTGCGTTAATCCTCGAGTGAAATCTACATCGGTAAAACAACAGGCGACATTTGTAATTCGAAACAAGCCTCAACTTTGGTCTTTCGTTATACGTCGTCGGTATTGACTCAGGTAATGTCACGGACGTAAAATTATGCAAGTAAACTACAGACGACACGGCTGGAAATTATTTATAGTCATAAACATAATTTTATTGGGTAGTATTTTCTCTTGATGATGAAATGGGCGTAAAGATGTCGGCGTTAAATTAGTTCTATGCCATTCTCCAGGCTGTCAAACAATACATGCTACACAGTTCTATACATACATACAAACATACATATATCTATATATTGTGGTGATCACAAATATAAAGACAATTTAAATAAAACAAAGTTAAAATGTGCCACCCACCCGTTGATGAGGCTACTTTGTAGTAATCGTCAATTAATGATTGAAATTAACCCCACGTTGGGCGCCAATTTGTAGTGATCTCAAATTAATGATTGAAATTACCCACAACGTTGAGGTGCCCAATTTGTGGAGATTTCGCATTTTTACACTACAATTATTCAATTTATATAAAAAAATCAGACATCCAATAAAGAATGCAAAATGAGAGTCAATTAACATTTACCAAGAAAGCCTCACGCTGAAACGTCAATTTGTAGTAATTTCTTAATAACATTTAAATGAACGGTACGTTGCAGCAAACAATTATGTAGTAATTGGACGTTCGATAATATGAAATTGTAAAACAAGCAGTTTAAACAAACAATTAAAATTTATTACGAAAAAACAATTACAAAGGTTATTAAGGCAATTAAATTTCAATTTACATTATCAATACAATAAAAAATGACTATTTCTCAGGGTCGATGACTGAGCCTTTAATAAAGAAATACTTGTTAAACAAACAATTTTTATCAAGCTATCATGGGATTAATTCATCGATAGATTTGTTACAATGCAAAAACATAAAATATGAACTTTAAATTCGGAAAGAAATTGGAAATCTGACGATAATATCTTGACTTACGAGTTTACAGACAGTAATTTTGTGAAATTTTACCTTAATATTTTTGGTATTCCAGGAAATTGGCTCGTACATACACACACACACACTTTATAGACTCAGGGGAGGTTCACCTGCGAGAGAATTCTCTCACAGGCTTCCTTCTGAACCGCAGCCATGTTTTTTTTAGGGTAACAGGCTGCATGAGGGTAATCCACGTGGTGGCAACTCCCCTTTAATAGCATAGGAGGGGATTTGAAAGGGGGGAAGCGGAAGGGAAGTGGATGGTAGCCAAGGGTTAACTAGGGCCCCCCGGGCTATGGTTTAAAGATCCTACCCGGCATTCGCCTAAAGAAATGCAGGACAAACCCTAGAAAAACCTGCATCAGGTAGGTCGGGCATTGGGTACTTGTCCCACGCCCTTCCGATAGCGGGAGAGAAGTTTGCTGTGGGGACGCAGCATTCCCTTCTCCGTGCCTCGACCAGTTTAGGAGGCAGCTGGCCGACTATTCCAATGGGAACAGAGAACAACTCTTACCGTATGCCCAAGGTCTGTGACCCCGGAACATGCACCTCTCAAAACAGGCCCAGGTGCCTCGGCTTGTGGCTTGGTTAGGTTTGACTCACCACCTGGAGAGGAATTCATGGAGGTAATAAGGTTATTGGGATTTTTGTATGAGGTCCTGAAGACGCTATCTACAGCGAACTGGGAAACGTCGATAAGGGTAGGGATTTCGAGACAGAAAATTGTTTCTGAAGCCTCCCTTTAGCTCGTATTGACCACCATGTGGAATTTAGTTCTCGACAAAGAGAAGGAACAAATTGGGGATGATATTTTTTTTTATATCTTCAGCAACTGTGGTGGTGACGCGGTGACGATTTTTTCCCTTAACGTGGCTTTCAGCAAGTCTCTAGAGAGACGGTGGGAAAGTTAATGGAAACTCTTTTCCAAAGGACCTTGAAAATCAGGTAAAGTTATATCTTGTCAAAATAATTAATTTAGCGTCCTCGTAAAAGCCGCGACACAAAAATTGTAACAGAAAAGGAAATTCAAGACCTGACAGACCAACCGAGATTTGTCTCCCCGTTGTTACAGAAACAATCTTGCCCTTCTATGAGACTGTCAAACGTCGCGGCCACTGACTGTCCCGATCGATGAGAAAAATTCACTTTGGAGACCGACGGTGGTGGCAGCGGTGGCGGATCGGGTGGTGGACGACGAGGGGAGCAAAATAAAAAAAAAATTGTAGAAGAAGTAAAAGAAGAAGAAGAAAAAAAGAAGAAGGGGGGGGGGTTTGGAGAGGAAAGAAATGTGACAATGATAGGGGAAACCATAAATCACTCAGCCTGTAGAGTAGAGCAGAGTAGAAGGGAAATGGAGCGTTGGCATGCAGACCTTCCCCCCCCCCCTCCTGTCCCTCTTTAATGATTCGTGTTTGGCGTGGCTCCAATCTAGATTACTGACTGCAGTTTTCAGTTTAATAGGACCGATATTGTTAAGAGAGAGAGAGAGGGAGAGAGAGAGAGAGAGAGACGGGGTTGGAAACGATTCTGAAGGTAATTCTAAATACGGTAGATTAATCGAGACGGAGGTACGCCCGTGGACTTTTTTTATTTTAAGAGAGGGGCATTTAGGAGTCATGGAATGTAAAACACTAAACAAGGACAATGAGGTACAGTAAATATGAAAGTGGACTTTATTCGTTACTAGATGTAAAGGTCTTGGTCACGCTTCAACTTTACTGCCCGTCACAAAAGTTGAGCGCTCATTCCCTAAATGGAATGGGCAGTGATTATTAGTCTCTGATTGGCTGTGAAAGAAAATAACGTCCAACGAGTACTAACGTTGTGATAACTATCCGTTCGATTCAGATAAAACTATCTTTACGTCGCGCCATTACCTAAATAATGTCCAGGTTTTTAGCAATAGGAAGGGTTAATTGATGTTTTTTTTACGATTGTAACGAAAACAAATAAATATAAATTAAAAATATATAGTTTAACCTTTTTTTTATCTGTTAAGAGAAAAACAACCTTTATTATTTATGTTTACAACCGTTGTGGAACTCATGAATACGTCACCTTCGCAGTTAGTGATTATTAAGAGCCAGTAATCAGCCAATCAAAGAGTCCCGTAACCAGAGACGTTTCGCGGGTTGCAGTCCACGAAGGGGCGCTCAAAATTATGTGACCATGCGTATACGCTGGAGTATGTGGCTTAGGATATTCTGATGACACTGTCATCTTGTGGGAGAGACAGAAAAAAAGAGAAATTTTTGGGAAAATTCCTTTATCACATTTAGACAAAATAATAATAATAATAATAAATATAAAGAATGAGGACAGAACGAAAGGTAACAGGAGCACAGTTAAAGAAGGAACAGAATTTTGGAAGATTTGAAAGTGAATTTTGAGTAATCATGAGACAATAAAATTCAGTAACAGTCCCTATGGGCAAAAATGATTAATAATAATATTATTCAATATTAAAAAAAATTAAAAAGTAACACTCAGCAGGAAACCAGGAAATTCTGAAGCACGTAACACTTAAAATTAAATATTGACTTAAATAAATAAATCAATCAATCAATAAATAAAATCGTTATACATAAAAATGTTTATTAAATTAAATTTAAAAAAAACGTTCTGAGAACAGACGTTTCGTCTCTAATTTTGGAATCGTCGGGAGAACAACAAAAAGAATGAGACCTTAAATAATATTATAATCTAAAATTTCTACAAATATCTTGAATATTCTGATATATTTATTTTCTCCCCTTGTACTAATTACAATAATAATTAATAAACGTGTTCTGACAGTTGGACCCATTATATATATATTTAAATATATTGAAAGGATTCTGTTATTGAGGAAAAAAGGATTGCTGAAAAACCAGTAAAGGGTGATATCGAAATAAGAACAAAAGAAAACAAAATTAATATTCAGAAAAAAGAAACACTGAATAAGTTTTGTGAAAAATGATTTTTAGAAAAGGTTGTGATTATTTTTTAAACGACAAAAGAAAAACCAGACATTTTTGAAAGGAGAAAAAAAAATGGAAACTATTCAAACTAACACAAATTTAAGAGAAAATAAAAATAAAGAAACACGGAGAAACGTTCCGAAAATAAAATAATGTTTGGAAATCCTTAAAAAGGAGGTTAGTAGATTAAAGGTACATAGAAAAGAAAAATCAGGAGGTTATAGAAAATGGACGACGTGAGAATCAATGATGAGACAAAGCGATGAAATATTATTATTATTCTTATTATGACACAAAACGTTTATCATGGTGGAATACGTGAAAGGAAACCGTCCTGAGATTTCTAACCGGTGTGGATTTAAGGCACGACGTTTCGCTGCTGCGCAGGCCAAACTTTTGAAGGTTCATTAATATATATATATATATATATATATATATAATAATATATATATATATATATCTATATAATAAAAAAGGATGTATATTTGTATGTATGTATGTATGTATTTACGTTAATTTCTATACAAATTTAAAAGCGTGGATAGATTGCAACAAAAATTGGTACACGAATTCTTCAAAACACGAGAAACGGTACTGTGAGGGTGAGACACCCCTAGCGTAAATGTGGAAAGAATTATAATTAAAAACCGTGATCATTAAATATTAAACTACTGCGCGCCAAGAGACAATGACGTCACGCGAGAGAAAGACGTTACTACGCAACGAACAAAGGAAATAGCTCCTTTATTAGGAATGAAATAAAGCAGAAATATTTTTTTTAAATAAAAAGTATAATTTTATACAGAAATATTATCGAATGATAATAAAGAAGAATACGAATTACTTTACCATCCTTGGGGAAAATGTAAGTTAATTTTCGCGCACTGAGTGACGATTATATCCTGAAGTACTCAAGGAATATAATTAAGTATTCAATTAAATACTTTTTCGAGTTTATATAAATAAGTACACGAGCAACGCCGGGCAGCTAGCTAGTATATATATATATATATATATATATATATAAAAATATTTTGTATGTATGCTACCGTTAATTAACCACATGTTATCACAGGAGGGAAAAATTCAATTTTCTACGACTCAAAAATTCCTGAGGATGAGAATTCAAAATGTTATTCTCTCTTTCTTTCTGATTATTTGTATAAATGCGCCATTTTTTTCCCTTAGAAAAAAATACACGTAGCACAGATATAAAAATTTAAATTTTCTTCTCCCAGATCCCAGGGGCTCAGTCACGTAAGTCTCATTCCCGCCCCCCCCCTTCTCTCCTTTCCTTGTGAGCCCCCGAATTAATTATTTTGCGTCCCTTAACGCAGCTCAAGAGCCATTTAATTGATGTATCATAAACTAAACGAGGTCCGTATGGTCGTTAACCTTGGTTATTGGTTCTCAAGTCATTAAGGAAACGGCTCTTTGTTTTTTTTTTATTGGTTGAAAATATCGAATGTACAACAAATTCCGAGCTTGACCACCGACGAACCGTTTCGAGAACGTCTCAACAGAACCTTATCAAGATACATTGGTTTCGAATTCCTTTGTCGAGGGAAAATAACACGAAAAATCACTCACTGAAGTGTGACGTCATTGAATGTGAAGTGAAGTGGTACTTGAGTAACGGAGAGTTAAGTTACGTCGGTCGGTCACTTCACGTGACAGTTGCTCGGTGTTCGTAAATACTAAAATAAAAATTTTTACTAGTGGTCGCGACGTGCGTTAAAAATTTCTGTCGAGCCATGAGAAAGGCCATCCATTGTAATATCATGCTGGACGGGGTGGTTAATTTTATCTATATAATAAAAAAAAGGATGTATGTTTGTATGTATTTATTTATGTTAATCTCTATACAGATTTTTATTATTTATTTATTATTGCAACGAAACTTGGTACACATATTCTTAAAAATACGAGAAACGCTACTGTGGGGGTAGAGGGGGGGTGAGAAACCCCTATCATAAAGGTGGAAAGTATTGTAATTAAAAAATGTGATAAATTTGTGTTAAATTACTGCGATCCGAGAGACCGTGACGTCACACGAAAGAGAGAGAGAGAGAGACGTTACTACATGAGGAACAAAGGAAATAGTTCCTTTTTCCATCATGAAATGAAGCAGAAATATTGGAATTGAATAAAAAGTATGATTTTATCCTGAGATAGTACGTAGAATGATAATAAAAAAACAAAACGAAATCGTTTACCACCCTTGCGGATGATGAAAGTTAATTTTCGTCGCCATCTTTAGTGACTCCAATATGGCGACTATTTGTTTACATTGTGCATCTAGCTAATAATTTCATCAAATTAATCTTTGGTAATGCCTGAGGACTGAGGGACTATTATATCCTGCAGTACTCAAGGAGTATATTTAAGAATAAATTCTGAGGAATATTTGTTGGGACTGATGCAATAAAATTCAATGTATTTTACAGCTGTTGAATTAATGCACTATTATCTGTGGAAAGTGTGTACGGAACTAGGAACAGGTAGATCTAGGTTAAGTCACTTCTTGTCTACAGATTAATATAGAATTAAGTACTTTTTCGGGGTTTATATAAATAAGTACACGTGGCAACGCCGCGGCACACAGATAGTCATGTACAATAAAAAAAGGAGACCATGACAATCACAAAAGTGATGCAGAATAAAACGGAACTCTCACTGTTTTCATTATAAGGCAGAAACTAGTAGGAAACTATAAATTTGGCGTACCAGCCATTATGTAATTATTCATAAGAGATTTCTTAAAGCACCAAAAAAAAGCCCCATGGCGGATACCTTTTAAAAACGCCAGATTAACCCTGAGGCAGGGTTCTCCCATAATCCACCACCTTTGTCTGTAGGCACGGTTTCTCCTCGACATCCCGTCACTTCGGCGCCAAATTTTATGGCCGTAATTTCAAGAAAACCACAGCTAGGTTCTGGATTTACAGACGTATTTACTTCATATATTCTAAATTAATCGTGAAATAATTTTTTTGAGGGGGGGGGTGTAATTCTGCGCAACCGTAGTAATGTATTAATTATTCTCTGATTTTTTCCTAAGGTGTCAGAAGCTTCTGGAGGTGGAAGACGTAACAAAATTTCGCCATGGTAAAGAAAGTAAAGTACAGTGATTTTTGTCATTGTTTAAGGATATTTTTTAATCATCTTTGGTGGCCAACAAACGCAGAGGCAAGATTCCTGCAGCTTTTAGAAACGGAAGACAGCGAGATGGGAAGGAATACGGCGAAGAAGTTTTACTTGAGAGTGTTAATACAAGGGACCCGATACGAGAAAGTATTTAAACTTTTCCACTTGACGTGAAAGTGTCCTGGGGGTTTCCACTGACTCGGGCGGCGGGGTGCAACAGTAATTAAGCCGCGACATTGCGACGACCATCTGCACCGTAGTCATCACCACAGGCGAAGCCTGCCTGCAGATGGTCGTCGAAACGTTGCGGTTTAATTACTGTTGCACCCCGCCGCCCGAGTCAGTGGAAACCCACACGACATTTTCTTCCACATCAGCTGAGGAGGACTCGGAAGCTTCCCTTAAGAAACGTTCTGCAAAATTGTCCCAAAAATTTCTGAAGTGTTTGGTTTCGTTAAACCCCAACGGTATTTTTAATCAATCTCAATTATAAACATATATATATATATATATATATATATATATATAATTTATTGACAGATAAATGTTTTTCTTTAGGGGTAACAGGCTACATGAGGGTAATCAACGTGGGTGCAACTCCCCTTTAATGGCATAGGAAGGGATTTGAAAGGGGGGATGCGGAAGGGTAGAGGAAGGTAGCCAAGGGTTACTAGGGCCCCCGGGCTATATTTTAAGGATCCTACCCGGCAATTCGTCTAAAAGTAATGCAGGGAAAACCCTAGAAAAAACTGCATCAGGTAGGTCGAGCATTGGGTACTTGTCCCACGCCCTTCCGATTGCGGGAGAAGAGTTTACTGTGGGGACGCAACATCCCCATCTCCGTGCCTCGACCAGTTTAGGAGGCAGCTGGCCGACTATTCCAATGGGAACAGAGGACAACTATTACCGTATGCCCAAGGTCTGCGACCCCGGAACATTCACCTCTCAGAACAGGCTGAGGTGCCTCGGTTTGTGGGAACCTTAGTTCAAAAACGGAAAGGAAAAGGCATCCCCATACAGTATCTTTTTTTGACAGATAAATGAAATTATGTTTCAAATTTAACGAATTTTTATTAACATTTACACATATAAGTAAAAATAAAATAAAAAAGTCTTGTCCCGCCATTTTGAACCTCATAAAGTTTAACAGCGCCGTTAATAAGCAAAAATGAGGATCAAAATATGTTGCAAAATTATTTTTTGTAGCATCCATATATATTCCTAAATAATTAAAATATTATAATACAGTCGTTAAGACGTTTCATATTTAATTATTGACAGTTTTATTTTAATTGTAGCTATTTTTCTAAAACTTTTAGGATATTTAATCATTGAGTAATACTAATTTTAAATTATTTACACATATCCTGATGGTCCACAGTTCTGCACCATATAAAGTTCTTATTATTAATTGGTTTTCTGACCTGATGATGTCCCATATGTTGGGGCGAAACGTCGTGATTTTATTATTAACGACTGTCTGTGTGCCGCAGCGTTGCCACGTGTACTTATTTATATCAACCACGAAAAAAGTATTTAATTCTACAATAATCTTTAGTAAAGAAGTGATTGAACCTCAATCTAACTGTTCCGTCCACACTTTCCACAGATAATAGTGCATTAATTCAACAGCTGTAAAATACATTGAATTTCATTCCATCAGTCGCAACAAAAATAACCTCAGAATTTCTTCTTAAATATACTCCTTGACTGCTGCAGAATATAATTGTCCCTCAGTCCTCAGACATCAGCAAAGATTAAATTCATAGCTAGATTCACAATGTAAACAAATAGTCGCCATATTGGAGTCACTAAAATGACGGCGAAAATTAACTTACATCATCCGCAAGGATCGTAAAGTATTTCGTATTGTTTTTTATTATCATTCGATGGAGTATCACTGGATGCAATTATATTTTTAATGGCATGAAAATATTTCTGCTTCATTTCATGATAAAAAAAGGAACTATTTCCTTTGTTCTTCGCGTAGTAACGTCTCTCTCTCTCTCTCTAGGGCGCGCGTGCTGTGACGTCACGGTCTCTTGACGCGCAGTAATTTCTGCACAAAATTGTCACGTTTTTCAATTATAATTCCTTCCACATTTACGCTAGGGGTTGCTCACCCCCCTCCCCCCACAGTACCGTTTCTCGAGTTTTGAATTTGTTTGTAATCTTTCCACGCGTTTAAATCTATATAGAGATTAACGTAAATACATACATACAAATATACATCTTTCTTTCATTATATAAATAGATAGATTGATTTATAGTCGCAATAACGTGTGGGTCATGTAACGCGTGTATTTTGGTTAAGTTTTGCTGTGCCTCGGAAGTGTTGTTTGCTGTGGTTTGGAGAATTCGAAATCGTGCACGTGCGTGGGGGTGGAGGAGATAAATATTTCCATCCAAGTAATTTGTCGTGTCCTGTCTCGATTGTTGGCCTCAAGGTGACAGAATTGTTGGCCACTGTTGACCACGGAACTGCAGCTGCGTGCTGTAACTCTTGTAACATTGGAAGAATAAGTCAATCTGACATTAAGACGAAGTTTTCTAATAATGAAAAAAAAGTAAAAGAATGGGAGGCTATAATAAGATAAGCTGCTGTTACTGGAGGACAGTTGTTCTGCGCTCACCGCAGCTGGTGGATGTGATTATGAGAGGCTCCGTATTGCGTCACGTGTATACGTTTTAAGAGTCACCAATCTACAAATCTCATGAGTTCTGCTGTAAACTTTTCCAAGTTGTTGTCTCTGATATAGTCCGAGGCAGAATCGTCGTGAGAAAGGGGCCCACAATTTGTTAGTGAAGAGTTAATCGAAGCCACAATCAATCCCGGAGGCCGACGCCTTAGCCAGTGGTCAACCCCTGAGTCGACGCCTTGCAGTGGTCCTGACTAAAGTCATCACTGCACTTAACCCGTTCTGCCGGCTGTGAGATACGGAGACGTCGGTACGAGAGCTACAGCAGGCAACACAACACAGAATAGCAGCACGCATTTGGTACGGGCAGAAGATCTCTTCTATGTGGTGCCTGAGATAAAGAGTTTGTCATGCTTAACTGTAATAAACTTATATAAAAATTTCTTTAAATGGTCAATAATTTTTGATTTAACGTAAAAACCCAGTCCTCAAAAATAATTCTTTACTGTCATAATCTACTTACATACATGAGTTAATTTTGTCTGTATTTGTCTATTTCATCTAATTATTATGTTGTATAGAGACGGTTTTATATTTTCATTTAACGTGTCAT
This sequence comes from Zhengitettix transpicula, assembly GCA_037074705.1. Lineage (NCBI taxonomy): Eukaryota > Metazoa > Arthropoda > Insecta > Orthoptera > Tetrigidae > Zhengitettix > Zhengitettix transpicula. The sequence continues at coordinate 242,999,327 of CM073590.1, read as the reverse complement.
ATTTTTACACTTGTGGTTTATCTAATGCTAAGTATTGTAGTAATTAAATTATTAAACTTATCCAGACTGTAGGACGGCGACGGAGAGAGAGGTCGATCTAAGAAACTACGCTACCAAAGATAAAAGAGAATAAATGAAACAATAATATCAGTTTCCAGCAAAAAAAGGGGGAAAGAAAATTAGGATTTATTTATCTTCTGTAACCGGTTCAGTAATGTAAAAAAAATATAAGAACAGTTTTCCTACGAGAAGGGGAAAACCGCAAGCTATCGCACGAAATTCCTGAATCGTGAACACGAAGTCTTTCTGCGTGACTTTACGGACAGAGAAAAAAAAAGAAATAGAAGGAAAACAAGTCTAAGGTCCACTGAAATTTATCAGATTTCTATGAGCATGTTGCCAGTCAAATTAAGTCCTTAAAAAATAATTATAAGCTACATTTTCTCACTATATTTACAAGGATTTTTGGAGTCATTTTTTTTCAATTAGAAATTTATTAAACAGGTTAATTTCAAATGTTTTTAATTACTAGTTTGTTTAAGGAAGAATTTAAGTGAAATTTATCTGATTTTTTTTAGTCCTTTCCTTTTATAAATATTTAAGAAAAAATATTGTTTGCTAATTATTTAGCACTACTTTGTCTAACGTTCAGTTTCAGAGAAAATTTATCGGAATACTAAACAATATTACTGCTCGGTAGTGTATAAATTTATTAATTTAAAATGTTTTCTCAGTACCTAGACTGACTTAAAAGAGACATTAAATTTTTCAGGATAACTTGGTATTAACTTTATTAGTTCTGGTTAAAAAAATAAGGGCGGAATATGGAGGTGAGTAGCTTGCAAAAGTATATCGATACTCTTTAAAACACTGGACTCTTTCTTGCTCTTAGAAAAACAATATACTTAAACATTTTAATATGCTCTGCGAAAGACAAGTTCCGCCGTGACGTCACTTCCGTCCTCGGCGCCATATTGGCGCAACCGGCCCGGGCGGTGCACAGACAGCAAAATAGCTGTATTTTAGGCAATTCTCAATGGAATTTTTTAAATCCAGATCATGCATTGCAAAGAGAATTAAATTCTCTAAAACATTTATTCGGTGACAAATTACTTTACTGCCGACCATTTTGGAGATATCAGCACCTGAAATACGACAAACTGCATTTTTTCCCCAAAATGACGTAAAATGTCCTAAATTTGACTCACAATTTCTACCACTTCGTTCAACCTAATTTCCCACTTGAACACACCATTCGATGCAGAATGTTATCCTCTACAATTTATCACGGAACATTATTTTCAATAGAATGCTTCATTCGTCTGCTATTAGCGAAAAACTGAAAACCGGGGCCAAATTTTCGCGGTTTTCAGGCCACAGAACCTTTCCCTAGGCCTTTCGATTTGCAAAACTTTGTTTTTTTTTCACTTAAAGTCCACAACACATACAAGTTACGGGGGGAGGGAGAGAGAAAGACTCGACCAAATGCGTGGGGGGCTTTACTGCCGTCCATTTTGGAGATATCAGCACTAGAAATATGACAAACTGCGTACTTTGCGTTAATGACGTAAGAATGTCGTAAATTTGACTCACGATTTCTACCACTTAGATTGATCTAATTTCGTACTCGAGTACACCATTCGATGCAGAATTTTGTCCTCTACAATTTATTACTGAACATTCTTTTCAATAGAATGCTTCATTCTTCTGCTATTAGCGAAAAACTGAAAAGAGGTGCCAAACTTCGAGGTTTCCAGGTCACAGAACCTTTCCCTAGGCCTTTAGAATAGAAAAAAAACTAATTAAGCAAATGATAATTAATAGAAAATATCAGTTTCCTCACTTATTGAGTCATTTTCGTTACAAGAAAAAAAGCCACACTAACAAAAAAAAAATTCCCGTCTTTTTGGGAAAACACAGGTTCCGTTGTAAAGCCTAATTTTTTGCTTCCACGCCATTGCGTGTCCTGCGAACATCTGGGACGCTAGATCCCGGGACACACACATTACAGTTTTTAATGTCGTATTGCGCACCCCTTGCAAAATTTTTTTTTTACTTGTATAATCGTAAACATGGTTGGAATGGATGTAATTTGGTTCTCCTCGTTGCTGGTCTTCACCTCTTTTATAACGCCCCAGTGTTCCTTCATTTGTCCCTATTTTCTTAATCCTCAACATTCGTTTCTTCGCTCTTTTAGTTATACCTGTACATGGCAGTGAGGATTCTGATCACCACTATTCTTTTTTTTTCAACTTCAAAGAATATGTTTTATCGATGAGATTTTGATAGAAATCATGAATTGAGATTCAGTCAGCTTCTTCTTCCTGGCGGTTCTCGATTCGGACTCTTGACCAACTATTTGCTATTATCCCAACTATTCCCGTTTATCTGACAGGCTGTTCTCCTCTTTATCTCAGTGTCCATCTAATTCTCAGTATCTGACTCTTCATATTTATAAGTTCTCCGAACTAAATTTGCCCCTTTACCTATAAATAATATAGGTAACCAAATAACAGAGTAAAATAAGTGCTAAATAAATACCACACAATGATTTCAGCAACCCTTGTTGCTTTCTTCGGGTGTTGAAAAAAAATGAGAGAGCCGTAAGAACGACACAACCGCAACAAACCAGTAGACGAAATTCAAATGCATAGATAAAATTATAAGTTTTATTTGGGAAACAAAAATTAATTGGTTTTAAATTTTACGTCTGAATGAAAATTAACAATAAGATAGACACCAAAACAAAACCAGACAAAATTGATAACAATATAAACCACACAACGTTTCTCGGATCTTTGTTCCTTTCTGTCAGGTGGTAAGAAGAGCCTAGAGCGACACAACTTTTCAGTTTTGTATATAAAACCATTTCTGGGACTCTTGAACCTTTCGTCAGGTGCTAAGAAGTGCCTAGAGCGACACAACTTTTCAGTTTTTTCCATAAAAACATTTCTGGGACTCTTGATCCTATCGTCAGGAGGTAAAAAGAGCCTAGAGCGACACAACTTTTCAGTTGTGTCCAAAAAAACATTTCAGGGACTCTTGAACCCTTCGTCAGGTGCTAAGAAGAGCCTAGAAAGCCACAACGTTTCAGTTTTTTCCATAAAATCACTTCTGGGACTCTTGATCCCATCGTCAGGAGGTAAGAAGAGTCTAGAGCGACACAACTTTTCAGTTGTGTCCAAAAAAACATTTCAGGGACTCTTGAACCCTTCGTCAGGTGCTAAGAAGAGCCTAGAAAGCCACAACTTTTCAGTTTTGTCCAAAAAAACATTTCTGGGACTCTTGAACCCTTCGTCAGGTGCTAAGAAGAGCCTAGAGCGACACAACTTTTCAGTTTTGTCCATAAAAAACATTTCAGGGACTCTTGATCCTTTCGTCAGGTGCTAAGAAGAGCCTAGAGCGACACAACTTTCCAGTTTTGTCCATAAAACATTCCTGGGACTCTTGATCCTTTCGTCAGGTGGTAAGAAGAGCCTAGAGCGACATAACTTTTCAGTTTTGTCCATAAAAGCATTTCAGAGACTATTGAACCTTTCGTCAGGTGGTAAGAAGAGCCTAGAGCGACACAACTTTTCAGTTTTGTCAATAAAAACATTTCAGGGACTCTTGAACCTTTCGTCAGGTGGTAAGAAGAGCCTAGAGCGACACAACTTTCCAGTTTTGTCCATAAAAGCATTTCAGGGTCTTAAGTTTTCTTGGTACCTGAAGAAAGGAACAAGGTTTTTCAGAAACGTTGTGTGGTATTTATGTAATCAATTCCAAACATACATTTAATTGGCAAAATGCTAAGATTTTTGACATTTGACACCAGGTACAATTCCAGAGATGCTTCACATTGAATCAAACATCACAGCTATTAATGTATAAACAGATACTATGGAACTCAACAATTGCTGCGATCCCTTATCGTTACGCTAAAACTTCTGTTTCCCCATTGTCGTTGCTCCCGTATTGTTACGCCAACCTCTTCGGCTCTCCCATTGTCGTCGCGTTTTCGTCACTTTAGAGTTTTTGTCAACTGACCAGTGCAGTTGTGTCGCTCTAGGCTCTTCTTCGGACCTGAGGAAAGGGGAAGAGGATCGCAGAAACGTTTTGTGGTATTTATATTATCACTTTTTTTTGTCTGAATTAGCTGTCTATCTTTCTTATTAATTCCTTTGCCTGTATTTTATCTTATTATTAATTTTCAAACAGACGCGTGATGTTTCCATTACTTCATTTTAATTTACAAAATGAAACGCTGTCTGTCAACTTTTGATTTTCATTAACCAGTCTTCAGTGCGCACGATTCCAGAAGAAGGTATTTTTATTTTCCGCTTCATCTGTCGCTTTCTTCCAAACTGCTTTACGCTGTATATAAAATATAGGTCGACTTTTATACAGTTCCGTGATTGTATCGTGAAGGTCGTAAAGTTTCTGGTCCATCTCCTCCTTCCTTCTTTTATTTTTTATGTTTCTAAAGAGAAAAAGGAAAGAAACAGCGTGAACGTTAATCAGGCGTCGGCTGCGACGGAAACAATCGTCTGTGAGGCCGAGGCGAGGATGACGCGTGCGGTCCCCGTCCGTCGTGTCCTGTCCTCGTGGCGGAGCCTAGAGTTAGTGGTAATGGTGTATTGATCTGGGCAGCTACAACACTCACCCTCTAGTAGTACACGCACTCTCGCACACCTCCGCACAGATTTATTAGCTCAGCCCTCGTGTTCTCCTTCTCTCTGGCTCTCCCCCTCGAGCTGAATGAAATTAAAATATTTTTTTTCTGTCTCTCCTCTCCCTTCATCTCTTTTTTTCCCCCGTTTCTCCTCTTTTCCTCCCTCCCCATCCACTTTGCAATTTTTTTTTTGCTGTCAGGGAAAGGCTGGAGTGTCGTGTTGGGGGTTGTTCCACTCCTTCCACCACCTTTGTACCTGCGTGTCGTTTCGTCGTCGTCCCTTTTAGCCGCCGTGAGAATTACGCAAGGTGCTCCCCGCTAACACGACATTGATCGTGTGCCCCGTTCTTTTTTACGATTCGTTATCACAGCCTCAAGACGACTGATCGTCAATATTTACGGTGAGGGGAATTTGTGAAGGACTCGGGCAGGGGCCGGGGGCGGGGGATGGACGAAGAAAAAAAAATTCTTCCTGTTATTGCAGAAGTAAATAAAAAAAAGAAAACTGTTTGGTTGTTATTATCCTATTGAAACATTTCGTCCCTTTTATATGCTTAAAAGAAATGTCGTATGAACATCTTGTAATGTTTTTTTATACGCATTTAAATAAAAACTATGAAACCATATCTTTCAGGTGTTGGTAGGCCAAAATACAGAGTGGTACGTGACACGTTATTTTACGCCAGCCACCGTTTTCCAAATTTACTGTACGTGTGTGTTCTAATCATTTATTTAGGGTAACAGGCTACATGAGGGTAATCCACATGGTGGCAACTCCCCTTTTAATAGCATAGGAAGGTATTTGAAAGGCGGGATGCGGAAGGTAGCCAAGGGTTAACTAGGGGCCCCCGGGGTGTAGTTTAAGTATCCTACCCCAGGGGCATTCTCCTAAAAGTGATGCAGGACAAACCCTAGAAAACCTGCATCAGGTAGGTCGGGCATTGTGGTACTTGTCCCACACCCTTCCCTGGATGGCGGGAGAATAGTTTGCTGTGGGGACGCGGCATTCCCTTCTCTGTGCCCTATACCAGTTTAGGAGGCAGCTGGCCGACTGTTCCAATGGGAACAGGAGGACAACTCTTACCGTATGCCGCCCCAAGGTCTGTAACCCCGGAACATACACCTCGTAGAACAGGCCGAGGTGCCTCGGCTTGTGGGAACCTTAGTTCAAAACCGGAGAGAGGAAAAGGCATTCCCTTTTTATTTTTTTACATTTTTTTTAGGGCAACAGGCTACATGACGGTGATCCACATTGGGCAACTCCCCTTTAATAGCATAGGAAGGGATTTGAAAGGGAGGATGCGGAAGGGTAGAGGAAGATAGCCAAGGGTTAACTAGGGCCCCCCGGGCTATATTTTAAGGATCCTACCCGGTTTTCGCCTAAAGAAATGCAGGGAAAACCCTAGGAAAACCTGCATCAGGTAGGTCGGGCATTCGGTACTTGTCCCACGCCCTTCCGATAGCGGGAGAGGAGTCCTACAAGGTTCTGCCTGCGAGAGAATAGCCATCGCAGACAGCGTTCCCTTTTCTAGTGTTTTAATCATTTTATAATCGTGTTTATATTTTTCGTGCGGTAAACAAATAATGCCTGTGACGCTTATCTACTTGTTTGTAGTGATATCACTGGTTCGCAGAGCGGAGATTCTGTGCCGCTGTGATTAGTATATTTTTTCTTTTAATTTCACGACGCGAATAATTTGTAATTAAATTTGAATTACTGCATTTTTTTAAAAATATGCAGATTACGTGTTGAGTTTCTGGTGAGAGTTTTCTTTCTCTGTAATTATATTAAGAATTAATCAGGCCAGGATTATAAACATCGGAGGCTACACGTTGTTGCTCCTTGGCCAGGAAGTTTTTTTTTTAGGGTAACAGGCTACATGACGCCAATCCACATGGTGGCAACTCCCCTTTAATAGCATAGGAAGGGATTTGAAATGGGGGGATGCGGAAGGGTAGAGGAAGGTAGCCAAGGGTTGACTAGGGACCCGGGACTATATTTTAAGGATCCTACCCGGCATTCGCCTAAAGAAATGTGTGTGTGTGTGTGTGTGGTGGTTAGAAAAAGCAAGTCCACGCGTCAAAAAAGTATGGTTGAGATGGACAGATGGATATTTTAGACTATGAGGTGATGCATGATGGGGGATCTCCAAGGAGCATGGACAGTCGTGGATATCGCTAAGAACTTTCAACGTGAAGTTTATAGAATTTTTTAAATATATATGGGGCAATGACCTCAATTTCTAGGAATTCTAATGTATAATATTTTTTTTGAGAATTTAAAATAATATTTAAATCAAATTAATTACTCTTATTATTTCATAAAATTCTTTTACTGTTTCCAATGAATACTTGATCATTTTAAAATTATATATTTTTATTTTTGAAACGTGGAGGAGACTTGTTTGAAGCTGTAACAACTTCCGCGTGTGCTTTTCCCCGGATGTTGAAAGAAGATACACTTGTTCGTAATCTCATAGAACGAGATCTCTCTGGAATGACGACGACGGCGGCGGCGGCGAAGCTCAAGAAACGAAGATTAAACGTCTCAAAGGAGGCAAATAAAAAATACCGCCACTCACTCAGCCTCCTCTCGTGGAGGAGGAGGAGGAGGAGGATTGAATTCGGGCCCCGAGTCTTTTAATCGGCAGCACCGCACAGCACTTGTTTCGCTTCCACTTTATCATCTGGCAGTTGTTCTTCGTGAGCGTCGTTGCCTCCAAAATGCGATATCAAGAGACGTTCGTTCGTTGCGCAGAGACAAGGGGACACACACAATAAGGGAATTAGCCGCATTAGCATCGGTCCCGCTTTCTTTTTCCCGTTCCCTCTTTTTCTCTGTGAAGGCGCGGGGGGGTGGAGAGAGACTTGCGTGACACTAAGCCTTCCTTGGGCCAGAAGGGAAGGGAAAGGAACTCTGGTAAGCTCATTACGGAGACGAGGAAAACCTTGCGCATTAGTCCCTGGAGAGACTGAGAGGACTATGGGCGGCCGGGGAAAAGAAATAAACTATTCACGAAGAGAACCAAATAGGGTTACGGGTCATTCCACCCGTCGTAGACATTCACGTAATTAAGGCAACGAGGCAACTCCGTGGTGAGCTGCAAGGCACAGAGACTGTCGAATGCCAATTAATTTAATAAAATTTTCTCTTTCCTATATTTTCTTGAAAAATTAACCTGGCCCTCAAGTCCTCCACTGGAGAATTAGGGCGAGTCAGCAACATCCCTCTATACATAATTAAAAACAAACACGAATGTGTTACGACACTCGTGGAGAAAATTTGACCAAATTCCGTACACGTGTTCCTTTAGAACCGGAAACAAACTCTTTGAGGGTAAGACATATCTATCACCCCCAGGGGCGGGTGTAGAAATTTTAAAACCTGCTACAACGGCAGATATCTGCGTAGACAAATATCTTTCTTGGTCTATAAGATTGATAGTGTTTCTCCCGATTTTTTTTGTGTACAACTTCAACCATTTTCGGCATGGGAGGAGAGTACCCTTAGGGGTCGAGGTGGAGAGGCTTTACATAAAAATTAACGCAAGAACAACCGAGTTTCGAGTCAAATCCGGGGTTATGGATGCCACTGAGTATATTAATAACATTCAAGTTGCCGTTTAACCCCCCAGGGGTGGGGGTTGACAGGGTTGGCAAAATTTCAAACATGTTAAAGTGGCGGATATTTTCGAAGAAGGAAACTTTTCGGGGTTGATGAGATAGGTAGCGTTTCTTCAGATATTTTTTGAGTATAATTTCAACCCCTTTCGGCCTTGTTAGGGGAGCAGCTTTAGGAATCGAGGGTACAGGGATGTTACATAAAAATAACGCAAGAACAACCGAGTTTTGATGTAAATCCCGGGTTATGGATGTCACTGAGTATAACATTCAAGTCGCCGTTTCTCCCACAGAGGTGGGAAAATTTCAAACATGTTAAAATGGCGGATATATTCGTAGAAGGAAACTTTTCGGGGTTGATGAGATGGATTGCGATTCTCCAGATATTTTTGTGTATAATTTCAACCCCTTTCCGCCTTGCGAGGGAAGCAGCTTTAGGGATCGAGGTACGAAATTGGAGTCAAATCTGGGATTATGGGTGTCTCTGACTATAATTATGACATTTACAGAAATTCGGTGTTTCTTCCACAATTTTAACAGACCCTCGGAAACGTGAGGTTTTCTGATCTCCATTGCTTCTTTTTATATCGTGTTTCGTAAATTGCTATTTTCCTCCTGAGTTAAATTTTTTTTTAGGGTAACAGGCTACATGAGGGTAATCCACATAGTGGCAACTCCCCTTTAATAGCATAGGGAAGCAAACAGCTTTAGGGATCGAGGGTACAAGGATGTTACATAAAAATAACGCAAGAACAACCGAGTTTTGAGGTAAATCCCGGGTTATGGATGTCACTGAGTATAATAATAACATTCAAGTGGCCATTTAACCCACACGGGTGGGAAAATTTCAAACAAAATAAATTGGCGGATATTGTCGTAGAAGGAAACTTTTCGGGGTTGATGAGATAGATAGCAAAATAAATAAATGTGTTTTAATAATTAATAATTTTTTTTAATTAAAGCCCATCATTTTGTTTATTAAATTTTGGCTTCCACAACGTGGGGCAAGATAATTAATTAATTAGTTCCCTTTGTTTATTACAGTATATATATAAATAGAGTAACAGACTACATGAGGGTAATCCACATGGTGGCAACTCCCCTTTAATAGCATAGGAAGGGATGTGGAAGGGTAGAGGAAAGTAGCCAAGGGTGAACTAGGACACCCGGGCTATATTTTAAGGATCCTACCCGGCATTCACCTAAAAGTAATGCAGGGAAAACCCTAGAAAAACCTGCATCAGTAGGTCGGGCATTTGGTACTAAGTCGGTGTAAGATTTTACAATATATTTACAGACGAACAACAGTGAGTTGTAATTTCATGAAATATAAATACATACGCACGTTAGTAAAGTGCCTTTTGTTTTTCGACGTCCTGGGAGCTGTTAAGACTGACCTGCCCCCGTGTTGTTCCCGAGGGATTTGCGCCGAGCTGCCAGGGCAAGCAAACCTTCGTCTCCCTCAGGAGGAAACGCTTGACCTCACCAATCAAATTTCATCGATACCAATTTAGCGCTTGCCCTTTGGAGTTTCTGAAGGCCCCGTTATAAACGCTCATTAAACACAATACTACAAGCTTTGGCCATTAACAAGACTCTTATAGATCCAGTCCTCCTGCGCCGCTGCATTAATAATGGACGACCTGGGAATCGATACGTTATGACTGCGATTTCAAGCAGAACGCGGCGGCGGCGCCACTTGGGAAGTATGAAAGGGGGCAAATCATTTCCCATTACCACGTCATTCAGCGATTTTGTCATGTCGATGTATTCCCCGATTACGTCCACTTTTCTGGTATTTATTTAGTCCTTTTCTTTATTACTCTGCACACTGGGCGTCCATTAACACAGGCATTTTGAATCCCTCCGCCACCATTGCCAATTTCTCCTCCTCTGTCACCACGTCCAGTCGACTTTTTCTTATCTCATACAATACATCTCTGATTTCTGGTTGTCATCTTCTTAAGAAAGTCCTTCTCCATTACTCCAAAAGTAACTCTTATCGGTACCTATTTTCTCAAACTAGTACGACGCTACGATTAATTTGAAACACATTAAATGTGATTAATCATACCATCAACAAATAACAAAACAACATAATTATGATGCCCAATTAAGTAAAAATAAATTAGTGAATGAGTAGGCTAATAAAGTTAAATTTAATATTAAATAAAAAAATATATATAGTGCGGTTGAGTAAATTGTAGTAATTTATTAAAACCAAAGGTAAAATAAGCCCCACGTTGGGCGCCAATTTGTAGTAATCATTTCAAATTCACATTTAAAGCCCCACGTTGGGCGCTAATTTGCAGTAATCTAGCATCTTATTATCATTTTAGTGGTTAAACACTACAAATTGGCGCCTAACGTGGGGTAAATTAAATTAAAAACAATTGTTAAATGCTAGATTGACGCTTCAACATGGCTCTTTAACTGTGAATTTGAATTGATTACTACAATATATTAACTAGAATTTTATTAACCAACTCATTCAATAATTTTTTCTGACTTAATTAGCCATAAATCATTGTAGTACTTTTAAACATGGTTGGGTAATGATTAATTTGAATAACTAAACAGTTTCACAAAACTATTATTTAATTGCTGCAAATATCTCCTGACTCTCATCAAAGATTATTTTCAAGTTCGTCGATGTTTACTGGATTTTCCATACCATTTTGAAACTGAACTTAAACTACAATTAGATTAATAAAAATTTCCTGTTCCTAGTTTTCATATTATTGAACTAACAGGAAGTAAAATAAAAAGCACTGAAGCAAGGCACATTCAAATAATGCTTAAGAGTACCACAAGGTTCGAGTTTGGGTCACTGACATTTTTAAATTTTCCATACAATATATATATATATATATATAGTTGTAGAAATAATTCTCGGGTCTCAACCCGGGCCAATTGTTTGTTAAATAACAAAAACGTTTCGCCATGACGATGGCGGTGATTGCCGTCGAAACGTTGTTATTGAACATACAATTGGCCCGGTTTGAGGCCCGACAATTATTTATACAACACATTCACGTCGCTCTCTAAAATGTATATAATTTATTAATGAATGTAAGCTTTTTCCCAGTGGAAATAGTGAATAAATTTCTCGCGGTTCAGCGCCTAGTTCAGTTTTTTCAAATTAATAGACATTTTTTATATATATTGTAATACCAAATAAAGAGGCAATTAATTGTTTTAATTAAATTGGATTGTTAGCGGTAGGAGTTGCCAAAGAACGACAATGGACGGTAGCTCTGTGTCGGCGGAGTCTTTGTTGTGAACTGCGTTATAGTATAAAATTGCGTACCGTCAGATTTCTATATATTTTTCTTATGTTAATATTTCTTATGAAAATTTAATTCAATATTTTGTTCTTTAATTTTGTTATTCACGTTGGTTTCCTATTACTGTGTAATAGGCCCTATTATTCCAATTTGTATACCACAATATATATTGTAATACCAACTAAAAAGGCCATTAATGGATTTAATTAAATTGAATTGTTAACGGCGAAAATACATCAAAAGAAACAATGTAAGGTCGAGCCATTGTTAGCGAACGCACGCCGAAAGTTAGAGCCCAAACGACAGTCTGCGGCGAGGAGCGAAAGAGATTAGTCAGCGTCGAGAGGCGAGAAAGAAAAGACTGCGTCGCGAACTGAAATCGTAAAATGTGGATGCTGATTTAAAAAGTATGAATAGCGAGGTCCAAGAAGTCCCACTACGAGATCTGTTAGTTGACATAAAACGCGAGTAAACAGTTTTGACGGAGAGACTCAAATAATCGCAAATTAGGAAGCAAAAGGTTTTGCTTCACACAGACTGAACTATATTCCACATAGAGGCACCAAGGAGACCTGGTAGGTCCGAGGGCTGACTGAGGGGCGGCAGATCCAAAGTTACAGGTGGCAGAGAACGAGAACATCGACCGTGTGTATTGAAAATTTAATGTGTAGAATCAGTGAATAATGGCCTTTTAAGTGAGTGTTGTCCTCAAGCTCCAAGAATCAGATCTGGTACTAGAAAGACATTCGTGAGTACAAAACAAATATTTTAAAACCTGTAAACTAGGATTAAAGGTAGAAGCCAGATTTCGTTCGTTTTTCTTTTCACTTAGTTTCTTTCATTTCATTTATTTTCATAATGTATTAAGTTAGCTTCAATGAGCTTCAACTGTTAATGTTAGTTTGTTAAATTGGATTGTTCCTACTGTCAAACCCAGTAATGACCCTGAGATAAAGAGAATTTCGACGTATTTGATTGTAAAATATAAAGTTGTATTTTCCCTACAACGCCACGAAGTGCAAAATTTAAATAAAATATTTGTTTGTTAACCTGATGAAATTCGGCGTAAAGGGTAGGGATTACAATTTGTACTTTTAAAGAATAAATTTTTAAATGTTAATAATTTTCTAAATTAATTCTTTTAATTAAGACCACCTTTTTAATTCTTACATAAATTGGCTTCGTCAACGTGGGGCTAATTTGATTCATTTACTCCTTTTTAATCATTACAATATATTCACGAGTGTCCGTTTAAAATTCAATTTAAGAATATAACTGATTTTTAGTTTTACGTTATTTCATTGTTTACATCGTTTCTGCAGCCTCCTTCTTGTCGCCATAGAGTACATGGAAAAATATGCACATAAAATTTAAATCCATTTTTTTGTTGTTGTTGACTGGTTTTAATCTCAGATAATGTAATTTAGGTACTCTGTATTTTCATCTCTGAAAAAAAATTAATTTAATTGGTTTTAATAGCTAATTTTTATTAATTTTCAGAGTTCAAATATGTAGATGAATGATTGACAGTTCCTGAAGAGGTCCTACGTCAATGTCGTAATTGAAAATAAGAATATTGAAGCCGAAAGTAAGTGAAACATAATTTAGAAAAGACATAAACATAAAACGAAATAGAAGACGCTATTAAAGGCTAGGCATCAAACGGTTAAAAAGGGGAAAAAAATATACGTCTGATTGAAAGTAATGAATAAGGAAGATAGCCAATACAGACAAAGAAAAATACCACAAAACTTCTCAGTTTATGTTTATATGAATAAATTGTAATTTTTTTTATTATACTTTATTTTTTCTGACTTACTATGACCATTTAATAAATGTAGCACGATAGTTTTATTATTGATATATATATATATATTTCATTTTAATGTATATAGATATTAGCAAGGGTTGAGAGCTTGGCAAGTTGGAACTTGACCAGGCGCCGCCGTGGCGGATAGATAATCCCTAAGGTCTGGACGTAGGCACGTAGGCTGTTGACCCCCGCCTGGAGGCTACCTGGACTGTCGCACCGTGGGAAACGTCTCTCCAAAAAATCCCAGAAATTGAATTGACACGTGACTGCCTGAACCAATCACATTTCTTGGTTCAGGAAAGATCGATCGAAAATTGGTCGAGAACACCGATATTTTAACATCCAGCGAAGGGGCTGTAAAGAAAGTGTTGTGAAGACTCCTGGACGAACCGTCGCCAGGGACGGACGTGCATCATCCAGAGGACTCTGAGAGAACGAGGGTGCCACATGATCACGGCCAGAGATCAACGGAAGTGAACTGCCAAGTGTCTCAATCCTTGACGCGCCTAGGGGGGAATTACCGTAAACCTTGGTTTAACTTGGGGATTAAGGGATCCGATTGTTTTGCCCGGCTAACTGAACACTGTATTTTGTATTTTAATTGTTCATGTTCAGTTAAATAATTAATAAATTTTAGGAAATATCCCTTTACTTTATCATTTAAATAAACCTACCCCTACATAAACATATGTAGGTTCCTCAAATTAGGAGTCCAGCAAGTACACATGAGTTGCAGTTGACTCTCTGGACCTTTTCGGTTAAAGACAGAAAACTCGAGCAACAAACAGGTTGCATAAAGTCACAGAGAAACTATAAAATCGAGAAACTTTCTTGTTCTACGTTGTCGTGGCGACACTGAGCTAACATCTCTGCCACGTGGCGTGGTGTAATCTTTGGCAACTTAACTTTCCTTGTCGCTAAGGGGGGGGGTTTGAATGGTAAATTCAAAGAAACCCCCCGTGGAATCCGCCACAGATATTTTAATATAGTCAGATCTTTTTTAAAAATTTGTTTACTTTTATTTTTGATACATTCTTTTGATCATTTTGACTTTTTTTTAAGGTAATAAAAGAGTTGTTTAAATGTTATATAAGACGCTGATTTATAGAAACAACAGTTGTTAACACATTCAGATTTATTAAAGGAAATGTTTCTTAGCAGTGATGAGGAAAGCGACGACCAAGGAAGGGTCAGCCATTTTTCCCGAGCCGTGCCGTGCCGTGCCCGTAAGAGAAACTCCCGACGCATCAATTTTTGAATAGTGACGACGGCGTGTTTATACAAGAGCTCAGCCCGCCTTCAGGACTGACGGGATAATGAGGATTGGCGTGGTTTTGAAGGTATTGCACACACACACAGAGGATGGAGGGAAGGGAAAGGGTTAACTCGTCAACTGTGACGTGGCGAGGTAGCGTGTGGAATTAAGGCAAACTGGAGCAACACAACGTTACTTAACGGCGTTCATGAAAAATTCATGAACAAAAGCTCTGCAAAACAAACTAAGCAGCAAATTACACACCCAAGTACAGTCGAGAGAGACACAAAAGGAAACGGCGGCAAAGAAGAACATCAAAGGACCTTAAGAAGAATAACAATAATAATAATAATCCATGGACACGTTTCTACAAAACATTTGGGAAACTAATTTTGAATCCAAAACTGATTCAAGAGTTTAATCTTTTAATAAGACATATATATTTATTTTTGTTTGTTAGTATCATCCTCAATATTTTCAGCTGTCACCAATTTGAATAATAATTAAATTTAATTACCTCAATATCGACGTTCTAAATTATGATAAATCTGTATTTGTTCGATCAAATTATCGAATAACACATTTACGAAATATATATATCGATAATAAGCCTATTATGGAGGACAATATAACTTTAAATACTTAACGCATGGGGTTGAAGAAGAAGAAGAAAGCGTGGACAGGGTAATCCACAAAGTGGCAACTTCCCTCGTATAGCTTAGGAAAGGGGACTGAAAAGAGGGGATGCGGAAAGGTAGAGCAATGTAGCCGAGGGTTAACTAGAGGTTTAGGATCCTACCCGGCAATTCGCCTAAAGGGGATGCAGGGAAAACCCTAGGACGGGAATTTGGTACTTGTCCCACGCCCTTCCATGGATGGTGGTAGAGGGGAGTTTGCTGTGCGGGCCTGCAGCATTTCCCCTTTCTCCGTGCCTCGACCCGTTTAAAAGGCAGCTGGCCGACTGTTCCAATGGGAAAACAGCGGACAACTCTTACCGTATGCCCAAGGTCTGTGACCCCCCCCCCCCCTGGAACATACACCACTCAAAACAAGCCGAGGTGCCTCGGCTCGTAGGAAACCTTAGTTCAAAAAACCAAAGAGAGAGAAAGGAGAAGGCCTCCTCAATGTTAAATTCCTCCCGGGCACAACGATTTTTCTAAAAGGACTTTGTTTTCAAAAAAATTGACCAAATAGAATATGAGTAAAAGAAGCGAGGAATTAAAACCACTCCACGTAACGTTTAGGTAATCATTTTTGTCTCTCTCGGGATAGAAATGTAAGTAAAATAAGAAAAGGAAAACATAGAAAAGAAAAACATATGTGTCAAGGGAAGATAGGTCTACGAGGGATGTTCTCTCGCAGGCAGAACCTTTTAAGAGAGATACGAAGGGGCTACCTTTGGGTATGCCTTTTCCTCCCCGTTTTTGAACTAAGGTTGCCACAAGCCGAGGCACCTCGGCCTGTTCTGAGAGGTGTATGTTCCGGGGTCACAGACCTTGGGCAAACGGTAAGAGTTGTTCGCTATTCCCATTGGAATAGTCGGCCAGCTGCCTCCTAAACTGGTCGAGGCACGGAAAAGGTAATGCTGCGTCCCCACAGCAAATTGGAAGTGCGTGAGACAAGTACCCAATGCCCGACCTACCTGATGCAGGTTTTTCTAGGGTTTTTCCTGCATTTCTTTAGGTGAATGCCGGGTAGGATCCATAAAATATAGCCCTGGGGCCCTAGTTAACCTTTGGCTACCTTCCTCTACCCTTCCGCATTCCCCCTTTTAAATCCCTTCCTATGATATTAAAGGGGAATTGCCACCATGCGGATTACCTTTATGTAGCCTGTTACCTAAAAAAAAAGCAAAGAAATTAACGTGGAACCAAAGAGTTCCTCAACAGGTTACGGCTGCGTGTCGTTCTTACAGTTTTTAAAATTTTCCAACCACCTGACGAATGCAACAAGGAATGTATAGAAACGTATTGCTAGTAAGAAATGTAGAAAATAAATCTGCGACACACCGAACAAAATAATAGGAAAAATTATCATTTGTAACGGAAGGAGTATTCAAGATGAGAAACCTATTCGTTTCAAGGAGAATAGATTTCTAAATAGGTATAGCGAGGGATAAATTTTTATTAACATTTCAGTCACTAATTAAACTGTTTACCTAGGTCTACAGTTTATTTTCCTGGATCTCATATTTATTATATGGTCCTCCTGAAACCTATCCTAAAATAATCTTGAATATACTCTTCTATATGTTTAATGATAAAATTCTGTTTTCTTAATGCCTAGGAATTTTGTGTTTTTCTTCTATTATCTACATTAATCCTACTCACATGTTAGATATCCCAATATTTCAATTTATTCTGGGGGGGATTTTTATTTAATTAATTTGATAGTAGCTCCAAAAGTAAATTTGTACTTACTTTTTTTTTAATATCTTTTAATTATTTTCCCCCCTTCTAAGATAACCAGATCCCACGGTCACCCAAAACAGCTTCAATATATTGTAACATCTATAAATGTGTACACTGTAACGACTTGAAGGTACTGGCGACGCCTCTGTTGTTGGTAGGCAAGCTGGTGAGTGAACCCGCGAGAATGTTCTACATCCAGCAGCCACGTGCAACGAAACACATGAATAGATGTAAAAAAAAAAATTTTTTTTTGCGGGAGTCAGAGTCAGTTAAGCAGATCAGGGGGGGGGGGCGGTAGGACGCTCACTAAGCCAGTAAGCGGATCAGAGAGTTAGTGAGCGATTACGCGTACAAAGGGGGGGTACTTATTGTAGTTCGTCGATAGTACGAGCAGTAAAAGTGTTATCTTTTTTTTTAAAAAAAAAGAAACATGAGGCTGATTAAATCTGCGTTTAGCTTGAGGGAGGTAAATCGGCTGTTTGGTGATATCCTGCACCTGCTGTGTTGCCACGTCGACATGGCGGACATCCTGGACGTTCAACCAATTGAACTGTTTGGTAAAGTGAATCTTCACTATTACTGCTCATGGAATTTAAAATTGTACGTTTTAATTTAAGTTCTATTTTCTTAGTGTCCCGCATGAGGTCGTCTCATCTTCTCTGCTAAGCCATTACATTACAATATATTAATTACAGTAACAGGTGTTTGAGAGTGTCCTTTACCGCAATGTGGGGCTACTTTTTTTTAAAGATTTTAAATCGAGTACACCACAACACTGTTTTAAGTGTTTCAAACTTTTGAAACAATCCAAATTCTCAGATTTAGTCCCAGAATCACCCTCCGAATATTTTTTTTTAAAATATTCTAACATTTTCACGTAATTAAAATAAATATTGGGGTCTGTTTTCTTATTTTTCATACCTACTTCCATGTGACCAAGTGTAATATAATTCCAGTGATGTTATTTATCTGTGATCACAATAAATATCTTTTTTTAGTATTAATCAGGGACTTTTCAGGGTAGTTTTTTCATTATAACGGAAGCCACCACTATTGTTTTATTTTTTAAAAAATTTATAGCACGATTTCCGTTTTAAAATCGTACTTCTAGAGTAACGGACTCCCCTTTAATAGTATAGGAAGGGATTTGAAAGGAGGATGCTGAAGGGTAGAGGAAAGTAGCCAAGTGGTTTACTAGGGGACCGCGGACTATAATTTAAAGATCCGACCCGGCGTTCGCTTAAAAGTGATGCAGGGAAAACCCTAGAAAACCTGCATCAGGTAGGTAGGTCGGGCATTTGGTACTTGTCCCACGCCATTCCCTGGATAACAGGAGGACTAGTTTGCTGTGGGGATGCAGCATTTCCCTTCTCCGTGCCTCACCCAGTTGTTTAGGAGGCATCTGGCCGACTGTTCCAATGGGAACAGTGAAGAACTCTTACCGTACGTCCCAAGGTCTGCGACTCCGGAACATACACCTCTCAAAACAGGGCCGAGGTGGCTTATACACATAATTTTTTAAATATATGTTATTTAATGCCAATCACCTCGGTACAAAAACAAAATGCCAGTAATTATATATTGTAAATTTAATAAATTTATCATAAATTTAAAACTTTAGAACTTTTCAACCACCATTGTTTTATTAATTTTTAAAAAAATTATAGCACGATTTCCGTCTTAAAATCGTACTTCTAGAGTAACAGGCTCCATCCATGTGATGGCAACTTCCCTTTAATAGCATAGGAAGGGATTTGAAAGGGAGGATGCTGAAGGGTAGAGGAAAGTAGCCAAGGGCTTACTAGGAGACCAAGGGCTATAATTTAAGGATCCTACCCGGCATTCACCTAACAGTGATGCAGGGAAAACCCTAGAAAACCTGCATCAGGTAGGTCAGACGTTGGGTACTAGTCCCACGTCATTTCCTGGATGACAGGAGACGGGAGTTTGCTGTGGGGGACGCAGCATTCAGCTTCTCCGTGCCTCACCCAGTTGTTTAGGAGGCAGCTGGCCGACTGTTCCCATGAGAACTCTTACCGTACGTCACAAAGTCTGCGACTCCGGAACATACACCTCTCAAAACAGGGCCGAGGTGCCTTATACACATAATTTTTTAAATATATTTAATTTAATGCCAATCACCTCGGTACAAAAACAAAATGCCCGGAATTATATATTGTAATTGTAATCAATTTATCATAAATTTAAAACTTTGCAACTTTTTAACCTTTTTATGGGGGTAATAAATTAATATACACGGTTTTAATATATTTTTTCTCTTTATTCGGGCATCCTTTTAGTGTTAATAGAGGCGACGGTGAAGCGTGTGTAAGCGGACACGAGGTATTTTGTTCCTTCTGCGTAACTTGCCCGGGGGCAATCTCGTGGACGGTGACGAGAAGGGATCTGCTTTCACTTAGTGCGTGGATCCCATCTAGGCTCGCAAACCCCCCCCCCCCCCTTTCCGCCAACCAAATCCCTTCTTCTGTTGCTTCCCCACTCTCTGCAGATGCTGGATGCAGCTCAGCTTTCAAATCACAAAGTGTTCCAAATCTGCGAGCGAGGGATTTTGGAGTGGAGGCCGGCGACGACGACGACGACGTACTTTCAAATGCGTAAAGTAGGGAATCCTTCGTCTGCCTGCAGGAATCATCCGCGGAGAACCCCCGCGTCGCCCCCTGGGGAGGGGGGATTGGGGGGGGGGGCGGCTAAAACCCGAGTTGTTTACTTCGGAAATTGCTTTTTTTTCCCGCCTCATCCCTCCACTTGTCTCGTTTCCTTTTTGCGTACTGAAGAATGAAATCCGGGCCCGCATCGGTTTACTTAATGCTCCATTTCCAATGATAAACACAATAAATACAAGGAAAAAGAAATTACAGATACACCACGACGACGCATCCGAAACGGATATTGGATATTAGTAGGTCGCGTGTGTCGTCGTTGCAACGTTTACTTTGCGCCAGGCGCTGACGTCACGGACAAGTGAGCTCGCTGGAAGTAATCAGAATGTGTGATTGGGTGAGGTTCAAGGTGAAGTAAAGGAACATGGAGGACGGGATATGAGCGTTCACGAAATTATATTACACTATAATTCAAAGAGTGAATACTTTAACTAAATTAAACCGAAATTAAATCTCAATTAAATCAAAGATGGCTGTATAAATATATATGTAGCAAAGATTGAAGCCTTTCCCGGTGTAGTTGTTCAATATATTGTTCTCGGAGTTCAACCGGGTTTTGCATAATTATATTAGAACGCAACGTTTCGCCTAGAAGATGTCGACAGAGCTTTTAGTCGTCGAAACGTTGCGTTCTAATTATGAAAACCCCGAGAACAATATATTGATATATGTAGCACTTATCCTACATATAGCGTGGTGACAATTAAATTGGTGAATTAAACTTGAAAAAAAATCCGGAACCGGGAATCGAATCCGTGTCAACTGCTTTGTACGCAGACGCTCTAACCATCTGAGCTATACCGTCCATTTGAGTTACGACTCAGTACTGATTTTTCATCCTTACAACTTACCTATATACAATTTTCTATTACTTATGATTCGTCAACTATAATTTAGGTCTCATGAGACTTTATTTACAAGGCTGATTTTTTTTCTTGTTTTATATATTGTAATGATTAAAAACGGGGATGAATTAAATTTGCCCCACGTTTAGGAAGCCATTTATGTAATGATTAAAAAGGTGGTCTTAATTAATAGGAATAATTAACAAAATTATTATGTATTTATAAAATTATTGTTGATAATGACACATGATAAGCCCTGCCGAATTCCATCAATTTATCAAACAAATATCTCAATTTTATTTTATTAATTCGTGGCGTTCTATGAAAATATAGGTTTATATTTTTACAATCAATTACGTTGAATTTCTCTTTATCTCAGGGTCACAACTGGGTTTGATAGGAAGAACAAATACAATGAACTAAAGCATTAACAATCCAAAATCATTGACGTCAAGGGAATACAATATTAAATACAAAAGTCAAAGAAAACGAATGAAAAGAAAAACGCGAACGAAATCTGACTATACCCTTTAATTATCGTTTACAGTCATTAATAATTGTCTTGTACTCACGACAGTGCTACTGGTACCAGTTCGGACTCTTGCATCTTGAAGTCAACACCCACTAAACAGGTCATTCATTACTCACTGATTCTACACTTTAGTTTTTGAACACACGCGGTCGTTGCTCTGGATCTCTGCTATCCTGGTACCTGGATCATCTCACCCTCAGTCAGCCCTCGGACGTAGATCTCCTCAAAGTCTCACTATGCGAAAATTAGTTCAGTTTGTGAAGCAAAACTTCTGCTTCCAAACTGCGATGTTATGAGTCTCTCAGTCAAAACTGTTTACTAGTGTTTTATGTAAACTATTATGTCTCGCCGTTGGAATTCCTGGACAGCCCTGTTCATAATTCTGGATCCGCAGACTTTTACTGTTTTTATTTCTCTATGTGGATCGAACTGCCACGTTACAGTTCTCGACGCAGACTAAGTTCTCTAAGCGCGCGGTCTCCAGTCTCGATTGTTAACAAAGAAAAACCCGCCTTGATTGTCGTCTTTAAGCACCCGTACCTCGAACAATTAAATTCTATTAAAAACAACTAATAGCCTGTTTAATTGATATTACAATATATATTAGTTGATAATTTTTAATTCGACGGAATTGGGAAATGAACGCTGGTCCTGTCAACTGAAGTCAAGGTCTCTAAATCACTGAGCAACACCGTCGATTTGATATACGACGTAGTACGAATACCGTCCTTTTTTTATTGGCAATCACGCCGACCACTACACCACAGCAGGCCGACCCATTTCCTTTTATACCCATCGTCTCTAACTAAAATTTCCCGTCAGTATTCGTTCAAGATCGGGTTCGATTCCCCCCGGTTCCGTCGAATATTTTCTTCTTTCACAACTCAAAATAAAATTAAAGCTTGTTAAATTAAGATACTGAGTAGGTGACGAAAGTAGATGAAATATTATCGAAATTCTAGCTGGGTGAGCTCGTCGGAAACACGCGACGTTTTTAAAGGCCCCGAGAAAGGCTTTGAGAACCCAGTGTAGGATAATTTATATTTGTAGAAGGAAAAATATGAAGGAGCTATTATCATGTAGAAATACCGACCAAGTTATCTAAAAAAACAACAATTGCTAATCGAATAGAGGTTGACATTTTCCAAAGTTTTCCTTTTTCCCCCCATACTAATTCCGAGATAACGGACACGAGTTCCTTCGTGCGAAGAAATAAACTCGACGTCTACGTGCGCTTTTGTAGGTCAAACACATAAAATTAAAAGTGTGGTTTTATAAGTTAGGAAGTAATTGGGTACATACAATTCTAAATTCTGAGAATTTGTATTTTATAGTTAAAAACTTTAATAATGATGGCGGAGAAACCGAAATTTTGTATATAATAATTTTTTTCTTGTTATACATATATTGTGATGACCGCCCATGTAGGAAATAAAAGGATTTTATAAATTATTTAGTATTTGTGTTGTCAGCGTAAGATTGTGTGGCAACAGTCAGCGTTGCGTAAGAATGTGGAGTGCTTCCAACTGTATCGTTGTCGGCGGAGTGATATATATATATTGTAATAATTTAAAATAAACGACTGATGGCTGTGGCTGAATAAAAATATTTATTTGAACGATTAAACAAAATTTATTAATGAAGTTAAAACACATATAATTTCACAATAATATTTAAAATCTCAGGGTCTTTACTGGCTTTGATAAATGGGTGAATTGAATTTAAATTAACTAACAAAACAATTAAAGAAATGAAATAATTAAAGAAAAGAAAATAATTGAAGAACGATCTGACGTATCTTAAAGAAATGGTTTACAAATAAATTTTAGAGTTATTTTACTTACGGCCGACCAGGTCTCAATTTTGGGGTTTTCTGTGCACACGTTTTTGGGGATATCACTGAATTTAAATTTGTTACAAAACACTTGTCGAAACTTGATGTTCTCTCAGCTGGAAACGGCTACTCCTTCCGAATTAATGGTCAGTCAGATCATTAACAACTCCCTCTCGATGACATCGGTGACGGTCTCTTTACTTATTGAGTTTTTTTTACTGCGGCAGGAAATTATTAGGTTACTGCTTGTGGCTTTACTTATTGAGAAACTTTCCTGTAACCTTATTCGATGAATTACAGACTGAAAAACTTTTTGTTCAATTTTAACTTGCAACCTTTCCGTTTCGCTTCTCCTCGCTGACTGTGTCTGTTCGTCTCGTAGATTTTCGAATGCGTACGTCTTAACAATGGTTCTTTTGTCTCGCCGCCCGCTTTGTCGCGGTGTATGCTTTATATAGTCTAATAATGAGTTCTTTACTTTGCAATTATAACAATGGATTAATTACTAATTACTACAATATATATATTGTAATGAATATTTATAAGACATTACCTGGGCTTGATAAGTAAAGAACAATCATAGAATTTATAAATTAAGAAATAAACATTCAAAACCAAAATGTGACGAACGTTTACAAACTTAATTAACTTGGCTTCTACTTACAAAAATGTCCTGCTGGTACCAGACTTAGATTCCTGGGCTCGGGCTCACAATTTACACTAAAAAGGCCATGAATCGCTGACTCTACACTTGATGGTCAAACACACGGTCGTAGTTGTTGGATCTTCGTCCGGGAACTGGATCTGCTGCCCCTCCAGAGATATTGTTACACATTGTCTTTATGTGGAAAATGATGTTGATCTCAGTACGCGTAGGAATCTTATTGTGGCGCTAAATATTTTTTCCTCTCCGTTTTTGAACTAAGGTTCCCACAGGCCGAGGCACCTCCGCCTGTTTTGAGAGGTGTATGTTCCGGGGTCGCAGACCTTGGGCATACGGTAAGAGTTGTTCGCTATTCCCATTGGAATAGTCGGCCAGCTGCCCCCTAAACTGGTCGAGGCACGGAGAAGGGAATGCTGCGTCCCCACAGCAAACTCCTCTCCCGCTATCGGAAGGGCGTGGGACAAGTACCCAATGCCTGACCTACCCGATGCAGGTTTTTCTAGGGTTTTCCCTGAATTTCTTTAGGTGAATGCCAGGTAGGATCCTTAAAATATAGCCCCGGGGGCCCTAGTATCCCTTGGCTAACTTCCTCTACCCTTCCGCATCCCCCCTTTCAAATCCCTTCCTATGCTATTAAAGGGGAGTTGCCCAATGTGGATCACCCTCATGTAGCCTGTTGCCCTAAAAAATAAAAATCGGTTGAATTTTATACTTGAGCCACGCTGATCGTTCTTCCCAAATTTTAATTCCTCTCCCGACTACAATATCAGTCAGACTGCCGTTCCAGACACTGCTAGCGGCTCACAACAAAGTCCGACGGCACAGTGTTGTCTCAGAAGAATTGTTATTACGGAATTACATATACTTTACACATTCACAATCAAATATGTGAAACTATAATGATGCACACATACAACAAAAAATTTTCAATAATTCCATTTCAAATAAATGGTTTTAGCAACTTGTAAATATATTAATTTATGATGATTAACAAATCTTAAGTACTGATATTACCATCATTGGTGTCTCCTCCAGTACATACAAAATTGAGTAAAATCACGGTACTTGTCGTATTCAATCAATGTCAGTTATTTAAAAGAAAATTAGTTCCACAAATCGTATAATCTTTCCATATTGTTTCTTTATTATCATTAGACGGATAAAATTATACTTTTTATTCAATCAAAAGATTGCCGAAAAAAGGAACTATATCCTTTTTTGTGCAGTATCGTCGCGAAGTAACGTCTCTCTTTATCACGTGTGCTGTGACGTCACGGTCTCTCGTGACGGGCAGTAATTTAACACAAAATGATCACATTTTTTAGTTATAAGTATTTACATCGTAATGCTAGGGGTTTCTCACCCCCACAGTAACGTTTCTCGTCTTTTTAAGAACATCTGTACCAAGTTTTGTAGCAATTTTCCCACGCGATTAAATTTGTGTATAGAGATTAACGTAAATACATACATACATACATCCTTTTTTTTATTATACAGATATTAGTTGTAAGATAAAAATCCCAACCTCAGAATTAGCTACTTTAAGCTCATCACTAACGCAGAGTCTGCAGAGTCCTGAGGCAGAGTCCACTGTCGCTTTTCGAAGCAGCGAGCTGTTGAAGACGTCTTCCTCCTTTCCTTGTGGCGTCCGTTGTGAAAGCAGGAAGGGAAGAACCTTGACCTCTACCGTGGCAGCGCCATTAACAATCCTTCTAGCAGATGCTAATTCCACGCGGACAGTGAAAGTAGCTCCCTCCTCCTCTCTGCTGTTGTTTCTTCACGCCTCGGGAAGCTTGTTTAGTCACTCTTCTCTTTTCTCTCTCTCTCTCTCTGCTGGAAATCTCCGGCGTCGCTATCGACTTCTCGTCCGTCCTGGAATTGCTGTGTTTTCCGGGAAAACGACGACAATGACGACTCCTTCCTTCCCTGGCTTTTGTCGCGCGCCCACGCGCCTTCCCCCGTCGCCCTTTGTTTCTTCTTTTATGCAAGAAATGGAGAACTTGTCCGATACGCCGATTCCTTTCTTTTCATTTCCATCTACACTTATTTTAACTAAAGAGTAAATGATAAATTTTTATACGTTCACAAACACAAGAAATCAGTCAAATCGTTTAAATTTTAATGGACCAAGACTTGGCAACATGCGGGGGTAAATTACTTTTTTTTAAAAATTATAATCTAATAAAAAATTATCGTAACTGAGAATCTTGATACAGTTAATAACGTTATAAAATAACGCAGTTTTCTGACCCAATACCAGACAATATTTTTATTTATTTTACGACAACGTTTCGGTACGTGTTTGTGTCTTCCTCAGACTTTTTTCCTAAATATGCTAATTGCTAAAAATAATTTTCACATGCTATTTTTTTTAACAAAAAACACACACACACAACCTTTACAAGTTCTTCCGGGGTACTTACACGACAAGTGGGGTCACAGCCAGACCTGAGGAAGGTTCAGACACGTACCGAAACGTTGTGAGTAAATAAATTAAAAATATTGTCCAGTATTGGGTCAGATGACTGCGTTATTTATTTCATATGAACAGACGATTTCAATAAGGTTGTTGCTTATTAGCAAAATAAATTGTTAGAATGTTGGCTGCACTTGTTTAATCCCTTTTAATGCTTCTTACTGGTACCAAATAATAAAATTAATTAAACAGATAATAGTTACACGTAAGAAACAGTATAAGGCTTCTGAGGTTAGGATTTTACGTTATATTAACATTATATATATATATATATATATATATATTTATATATTTCAGAAAATGCTTCTATGAATTGTCAATACCAATCGAATATTTCGATAAATACACAGTAAAATTTGATGGTACAAAGTGGATTAAAAATTAACCCTTTGCACTCGAGAACTCCGGGTCCACGAATAACGCTGGAAGCAACATGAATTTCTTCTCAAACTACATGGATTATATTCATATTATTTTGTAAATTAAATGCAACTGAAGAGGTCCCTGATTATAGGAGAGAAACGTTTTGTGTACGGAAACAAACAAAGTGACCGGGGGGGGGCAGGAGGTAAGAGTCAGTGTGTGGAGGTTAAAAATTTTTAAACATGTTCAAACGACCGATATTTGCGTCAGGGAAAATACTTTTTCGGGGGGGGGGGGCAATGAGATTTATAGTGTTTCTCTGGATGTTCTTCTTTTGTGTGTATATAATTTCAACCCCTTTCCGCATATAACCTGCGAGGGATGCTCTCTCGCAGGCAGAATCTTGTAGGAGAGATACGAAGGGGCTACTTTTGGGAATGCCTTTCCCTCTCCCTGTTTTTGAACTAAGGTTCCCACAAGCCGAGGCACCTCGGCCTGTTTTGAGAGGTGTATGTTCCGGGGTCACAGACCTCGGGTATACGGTAAGAGTTGTCCGCTATTCCCATTGGAATAGTCGGCCAGCTGCCTCCTAAACTGGTCGAGGTACGGAGAGTTTTCGTCCCCACAGCAAACTCCTCTCCCGCTATCGGAAGGGCGTGGGACAACTACCAAATGCCCGACCTACCTGATGCAGGTTTTTGTAGGGTCTTCCCTGCTTTACTTTTAGGCGAATGTCGGGTAGGATCCTTAACATATAGTCCGGGGGCCCTAGTTAACCCTTGGCTACCTTCCTCTATACTTCCGCATCCCCCCTTTCAAATCCCTTCCTATGCTATTAAAGGGGAGTTGCCCAATGTGGATTACCCTCATGTAGCCTGTTGCCCTAAAAAAATGAGAGGGTGGGGATGGAGTGGCGTAACATAAAAATAAAGCGAAAACAACCGAGGTTAGGGTCGTATCCGGGGTTGTGGATGTCGCTGAGTTTCACTATATTATTCAACTTTCCCGTTTATAATCAACGCATATGCTCCCGTAGATCTTTAAAACCAAATTTCGTACACGGTTGCCTCTAGAACCGTGAACAAACATTGTGTGGGGGATGGGGTGTGGGTAAGACACGTCTTCCACCCTCAGGGGCGGGGGGTGGAAATTTTCATCTTACTAAAACAGCCGATATTTTCGTCGAATAATTATTTTTCGGGGTCAATGAGATTGAAGGTTGTTTTTTTTTCAGTATAATTTCTACCCCATTTTGAATTAGAGCGTAGCACCCTTGTAGGCAACCACGTAGTTTTATGTAAGGACGTATACTCGGCCCAGGACTAATGGGATTAATAAAATTCTAAAGAAAAGAAACTGAATGTTAAGAGCAAGCATAAGGTCCCGTCGGGGTAGTAGGGGGTGGGGGGTGTGGGTTGGAAATTAATTACATTTGCATAAACTTTGCAACCACAGTTACGGCTACTCAAGAGCATGAATATGGAGACGGAACGTTGAGTGGGCTTCAGTACATTTATATGTACTTGAAACCCGAAGAAGGAGACTTCAGAAATAAAACGGACCGTGTGTAAGAACCTGCGTGTATGCGGAGACGTGTAAATATGATTTTTGCATTGAGGAGCCCCAGAGAGCACACACACACACACACACACACAAAGAGAGAGATAGAGAGAGAGAGATAGAGAAATAGAGATAGAGAGAGATAGAGAGATAGAGATAGAGAGAGATAGAGAAATAGAGATAGAGAGAGATAGAGAGAGAGAGAGAGAGAGAAAGAGAGAGAGAGAGATAGAGAGAGAGAGAAGAATAGTTTTCGAATACAAACATTAATCACTATCGCGCGAAATTTCCCCCATACAATAGTGACGGAGGCTACTACTACATATTGACTCTGACTTCAAAGGACGACGAATATATAACACATCACCAGGACAACGTTATTAGAGTGTTACAAATGCAAAACCCCCTGATATTTAGGCCCTGGTAATGTTCCGTGATGACGTATATGAAGGGAAAAATAGGGCTCACAGCTTTGTGCAACGGCCACGTATGATTTAAAACAATAAAATAAATAACGAAGAATTTAGTAGTTGGAGATTACGTTGCCCTGGGAAACAGAAATAAACACGGCGAATTGTGAAGACTCATTAGTTATATATACTTAATAAAAAAATTGTGTATGTTTGTATGTGTATTATTATTATTCATAGAAATTTTAACGTGTAGATTGCAACAGTCTTAAAAAATCGGTGAAAAACACTGTACGGTTTTTAGAAAAAAGAAATTTGTGATAATTTGTGCTGAAAGCGTCTGCGCGCGCAGGTCCGTGACGTCACAGCAACTCGAGCGACCGCTCAGGTCTGTGACGTCACAGCACAAATAATAATAATTTTAGAAATTTTTATTAGTGTAGATTGCAACACTCGGAGAAAAATACTACACGGATTTGCGAATTTTAGTGTATTTTAAAATAAATAATGTGAGTATTTGAGCTGAAAGCTTCTGCGCGCGCAGGCCTGTGACGTCACAGCAACTCTACCGACCACTCAGGTCTGTGACGTCACAGCAACTCTGGCGATCACTCAGGTCTGTGACGTCACAGCACAAATAATAATAATATTTTGTATTAAGTCCGCGTTGACTAAATGGCCGTCGACAACGCCAGAAACATTTCGATTAAAATTAAAAAATTAAATTATATCTGATAATAATACTTAGAAGGAATATTTATTGATAATCAAAGAATAATAATATTAATACGATAGATTTTATGTACCGTTGTAGAGGTTTATTTTCAAAAAATAATTTAACAAAGAATTTAGTAGTTGGCGATTACGTTGCCCGAGGAAAACAGAAATAAACACGGCTAATTGTGAAGACTTATTACTTATATACTTAATAAAAAAAATTGTGTATGTTTGTATGTATATTATTATTATTAACAGCAATTTTAACGTGTAGATTGCAACGGTCTCAAAAACTCGGAGAAAACACTGCACGTTTTTTTTAAAAAAAATAAAATTGTGATAATTTGTGCTAAAATCGTCTGCGCGCGCAGGTCCGTGACGTCACGGCAACTTCTGTGACGTCACAGCACAAATAATAATAATTTTAGAAATTTTAACGTGTAGATTGCAACACTCGGAGAAAAATACTACACGGATTTGCGAATTTTAGTGTTTATTAAATTAAATAATGTGAGTATTTGAGCTGAAAGCTTCTGCGCGCGCAGGTCTGTGACGTCACAGCAACTCAAGCCACCGCTCAGGTCTGTGACGTCACAGCACAAATATTAATAATATTTTGTATTAAGTCCGCGTTGACTAAATGACCGTCCACAACGCCAGAAACTTTTCGATTAAAATTAAAAAATTAAATTATATCGGATAATAATACTTAGAAGGAATATTTATTGATAATAAAAGAATAATAATATTAATACGACAGATTTTATGTACCGTTGTAGAGGTTTATTTTCAGAAATTAATTTAACAAAGAATTTAGTAGTTGGCGATTACGTTGCCCGGGGAAAACAGAAATAAACACGGCTAATTGTGAAGTAAAGGTTAATTAGTTATATATACTTAATAAAAAAAAATTGTGTATGTTTGTATGTATATTATTATTATTCATAGAAATTTTAACGTGTAGATTGCAACGGTCTCAAAAACTCGCAGAAAACACTGCACGTTTTTTTTAAAAAAATAAAATTGTGATAATTTCTGCTGAAAGCGTCTGCGCGCGCAGGTCCGTGACGTCACAGCAACTCTAGCGACCGCTCAGGTCTGTGACGTCACAGCACAAATAATAATAATATAATAAATTTTAACGCGTAGATTGCAACAATCTTAAAAAGTCGTAGAAAAACACTGTACATAGTTGAAAATTTAAATTTTTCAAAATAATGTGAGAATTTGTGCTAAAATCGTCTGCGCGCGCAGGTCCGTGACGTCACAGCAACTCTAGCGACCGCTCAGGTCTGTGACGTCACAGCACCAATAATAATAATTATAATAGTTTGTATTAAGCCCGCTTTGCGAAATGAACGACGACACAGCCAGAAACATTTCGATTAAATTTTAAAAATAAATTTTTAACTTAGATTCAGGTTTCTTTAAGCAGGGCATTTCATTGAAAATAAAAAAAGAAAAGGCATTTAATGTAGGGAAAAAAAATCGGAAAATAATCCTCAGCGAAGGAGCAAAAAAAAATGTTTAAATGAAAAATTTACGTCTGATTGAAAATAATGACCAGTGCAGTTGTGTCGCTCTAGGCTCTTCTTTAGCACATGAGGAAAGGGGACAAGGATCCCAGAAACGTAGTGTGTGGTGTTTATACCCTTTTCTTGTCTGTATTGATTATCTTTCTTATTCGAAAAAAAAAAAGGGAATTAAAGGAATTTTTAGGCAGAAAAAAAACGGGTTCTTGTTGTTGATTACAGACATTTTTTAAAATGGCTTCCGAGTGATTCCCGATCATCTGCGTATCAAGTGACACTTACCGTCGTCCACCTTCGTAGAAAATAAATGACGGAGGACTCGTGCGTGAAACACAAAACTCGTCTACCACGCGGCGACAACTTGGCAATTTTTTAGAAACGAGTCTCAGGTGTCGTAAGAGGATGGAAAACCTAATTAGGTCGTCCGGGGCATCGTCTTACAGCACATCACAGTCAATTACTCTTATCCTCCTATGATGACATACTTCCCCTATTATACATTATTTTATTATTATTAAATATTACAAACTTATCGTTTATAAATTATTAATCACCATTATTAATAGAAGTAATAAATCTGACGCTTTTAAAAGGTATCCGTCATGTTGTTTGTTTTTGGCTTTAAGAAATCTCAAAGAATAATTTCTGGTACGCCGAACCGATAAATTCCTATTCGTTACCTTACAATGAAATAAAAGTAAGAGTTCCTGTTTTATTCTCCGCCATTTTGTGATCGTCATAGTCTCCTTTATTATTGCACATGACTATCTGATTGCCCGGCGTTGCCACGTGTCCTTATACAATGTATATATGTATACATTTTTTTCCTAATTACATTAATAAATATCCAAATAAAAAAATTCGATCATTTTTTCAGCAACCTTTGTTGCTTCCGTCAGGTGATTCGTAGAACGCAACAGCGTAAGAACCAGGAAAACAACTTCATATAGCACTTAATTTTGCTCGTTGTATTTTTAATTACTTATATAATTAGTAATTTTTTGTTATAAGCATTTTTCGAGCAGTATAGGGTGAATAAAGACGAAGATGGCACGAAAGTAGGGAGGAAGAAGAAAGGAGAATAGCGGACATACAACTTAGAGGAGAAAAATCAACAAGAAAAAAGGGAGAAATCGAAAGGGCATAGAGTTACAAAGAAGTAGACGGATAAACCACAAAAAAAAATTATGGAACGAAGATTTGGATGTTAAATATGGAGGTGAGGGCAAAGATCGTCAGTCTAGAATTCAATTGTAATGTTTACTCTCGTATTGCGGCTCAGGATGTTATTCTTTGCCTGATGACGAATAGAGTTTCTTTGCTGTTCGAAATATTAAAGTCATCTGTTATCACACTTTATATTTTACCTTTTTATCCACTTATTCTTCTGTACGGTTCATTACTTTTCGTCCCTATCAACTTCTGCCAATCTGTCCTGTCCCTTGAATCTTTCTGCCTTTTTGTTGCTCCATTTTTCCCCCCCGAATTTTCTATTGTTTTATATGTAATCGATTTATCAATTTCCTTTATTATTTCCGTCTATACCGCACACACACACACACGTGAGCAATTTCTCTTCACTTGGGTCCCCGACAGGATGAGTCAGTATCGGATGGAGTCACTACGATACCAGATTTTCTGTTGGTTCGGATTACATTGCAAAGGCTGCAGAAACCCCTGCGGTAACCGGTTTTGAGGGGCCCCGCTCCAGATCACGTGTGCTGGTTGGTTCCGCCGCCTTCCAGCAGGTGGTTCTCTCCGTCTCTGGAGGAAACGTTTTTTAATGATTCTTCCTACTACCGTCTTCAGAACTGTGAAGCCTGCTCAGTCTTACTCTTTTATAAATTAAAATATGCCTTTGACGTCATAGCGGTTTCTGATTTTGTTCATGTCCCTGGACGGTTCTATAGATACGAATAACCCCCCTCCCCAACCCCCTCATTTTCCTATCCTAGAAGTCTTTCTGTCGTCGCTGGATTTTTCCTCCGACCTGATCCTCTTATTCTATCTGGGGTCAATTACGTATCTTAAGTTACTGACATCCTCCTTATTTTTATCTCGGCGGTGAATGACATTTTAACTGTTACCGTCCTTCGACTAAAACTACGGAGCTCTTGTTCCTCGTCCTCTATTATTTTCTTTGTTCTCTAGAACATGATAACGAAGGCGCTCCCATTGTCTCTTAATGTATTCGTACTCCTTCTTCAGATGCAATTGAGACAAGAAGAAGACGAGGTCGCAGGTTGTAGTTACGGAAATTATAGTAAATGACCTCTAAGTGAAGAGACAGCACCTTTTTCTTTTTGTCCTCGGTCTGAAGAGTTTCCTTTCGTTCTTTTATTTTACGCGTGATAATTTTTTTCCATCAGCTCGCCTCAAACCGCCCTCACGCTGTGATGACGTCACAGCGCCAAACCTTACTTTAGAGCGTGAAAATTTGTCAACACCTGAATCGGTACAAATACATTTCAGGGATGAAACGTTGTCCTGCTAGGCTACAACCTTGCATTTAAAAAAAATAATTTGGTAAATTCTTCACCTTTTTTTCTTTCCTGTAGTCTGTCTTTGTTAAGTCCATAAATATTAATCATGCCTCTTTATGATAATACCTGAAGATGACACAAACAGGTATCGAAACGTTGTGACACTATACATAAAAAATAATAATAATAAAATGTCTAGAGAAAGGACATTAACTGGTTTATTAATTTTTTTTGAAAAAAAGTCGTAAAATAAAAACTTTAAGCATATTTTGGAACTCAATCAGCTGTCACAGTTTTCTTATTCCCTTCTGCTGCGGTCGAAACGTTGTACGCATTATTATTATTTTTCATCATGAGATGTAGTTCTTTTTGCAGGACATTGCCGTCTGCGAGGGCTATTCTCTCGCAGGCAGAACCTGCGA
The DNA here is from genome assembly GCA_037074705.1 of Zhengitettix transpicula. NCBI lineage: Eukaryota > Metazoa > Arthropoda > Insecta > Orthoptera > Tetrigidae > Zhengitettix > Zhengitettix transpicula. The sequence continues at coordinate 242,965,770 of CM073590.1, read as the reverse complement.
GGGATGTTCTCTCGCAGGCAGAACCTTGTAAGAGAGATACGAAGGGGCTACCTTTGGGAATGCCTCCTCCTATCTGTTTTTTAACTAAGGTTCCCATAAGCCGAGGCACCTCGGCCTGTTCTGAGAGGTCTGTATGTTCCGGGGTCACAGACCTTGGGGCATACGGTAAGAGTTGTCCGCTATTCCCATTGGAATAGTCGGCCAGCTGCCTCCTAAACTGGTCGAGGCACGGAGAAGGGAATGCTGCGTCCCCACAGCAAACTCCTGTCCCGCTATCCAGGGAAGGGCGTGGGACAAGTACCCAATGCCCGACCTACCTGATGCAGGTTTTTCTAGGGTTTTCCCTGCATTACTTTTAGGCGAAATGCCGGATAGGATCCTTAAACCATAGCCCGGGGACCCTAGTTAACCCTTGGCTGCCTTCCTCTACCCTTCCGCATCCCCTCTTTTCAAATCCCTTCCTATGCTATTAAAGGGGAGTTGCCACCTTGTGGATTACCCTCATGTAGCCTGTAACCCCCCAAAAAACACCCCTCCCCTCTTCGAAGTCGTTTTCCGAACCTCCACTTCTCTGAACATCATCATCAGTGATTAAAAATGGAGAAAACCGACGGGTTTTTCTGGACGACTAACTGCTTGAAAATTGTCAGTGGTAATTATCCAGCCAGTGAGCAAAAATTGGGTTTGAAATCAGTCACGGCAATGAAGTCCTTTTCCCCCTTTGTAATCAATCCGCAGCGCTGCTTCCCCTTTTCGTTTTTTTTTCTTTTCTCTCTCTGTGAGAAGCCTCAAGGTCGCAGCAGCAGCAGCAGCAGGCACTCACAATCTCTCACAGTGGATTACGCACGCTGAGGTCAGACACGCAACTTCACAAAACAAAACGAGCAAAGAATAAATCATTAAAAGCTCCGGCAGATTCTCAAGGAGAACCGCGGACATTCTGAGAAGTCCTTGGAGGTGACGTCACCGCGCGCGCTGCGACAACAAAACATCCCGTTATGCTTCACGGATCTTCTTCGTCCGAGAAATATCATCATCATCCGTCTTGCCATTTGTAGTGAAGCCGTGCCGTTCCATTAATAACATGCTTGGTCCTTCATCCGCGTTCATCCGTCATCTGCCATGTTTTTCCTTCTCTCCAATTACTTACAACTACGTACTGTTGTCCAGGAAGGGAACAAATATTTTACCTCTGATCGTCAGCGAAATCTTGTCGTGAGGCCACAACTGTTTATCTCTGAAGTATCTCTGTTCTACAACATCCCCGCATCCACATCCAAACACTTCAATCAAGCTGACTCCCGCCACCATCAATGTAAATATTTTCCTATTATTATTTTTTTGGGGGGCAACAGGCTACATGAGGGTGATCCACGTTGGGCAACTCCCCTTTAATAGCATAGGAAGGGATTTGAAAGGGGGGATGCGGAAGGGTAGAGGAAGGTAGCCAAGGGTTACTAGAGCCCCCGGGATATAGTTTAAGGATCCTACCCGGCCTTCGCCTAAAAGTACTGCAGGACAAACCCTAAAAAACCTGCATCAGGTAGGTCGGGTATTGGGTACTTGTCCCACGCCCTTCCGATAGCTAGAGAGGAGTTTGCTGTGGGGACGCAGCATTCCATTCTCCGTACCTCGACCAGTGCTTCGGCTTGTGGGAACCTTAGTTCAAAAACGGAGAGGAAAAGGCATCCCGAAGGTAGCCCCTTCGTGTCTTTCTACAAGGTTCTGCCTGCGAGAGAATAGCCCTCGCAGGCCTTCCGATGAAAGCTGAGTTTCCTATTATTCTTTTTTAAGTATTATAAAGACACAGATTTAATAAAGTAGAAGTAAGAGAAATCGATAACAATTATCGAGAGATAATAATAGATAAAAGTAAGCCCCGAGGGTCTCACCGAAAGCAATGTACACTGTTTTTATATTGTGTAAAAAAAAATTACTATTTTCCTTTCAAGGTCATTAGAGTTAATGGAAATTATAGATACACCCTTCCCCCTCGTGTACAAATTTATTTTCAACCCCGTTCCATGCCGCCGTGAGTGGCGCTGTCGTAACGTGCCATCAAGATGGCGTTCGTTCGAAAGCAACATGCTTGTGATTTTGAGAATATTTATCACCGCCTCCACGTCCTCCTCCTTTGTGGTCTACATTTCAACTCCTATGTCCATCTCCTCCCAACTCTGACACCTCACTCCACGTCCATCTCCTTCGAGGTCTCCTGTCCAACTAACGTTTTATCTGCTTCCCCCTCTCCAGAATATTCCCTTTTTTTCACAGTTTTTGAGTTTCCACGTTCGCCAAACAAACACCAACTGTTGGCTTTCTCACGCTCCGAGAGCCACTCAATACAATTAAAATAAACATTTCCTTTTAATATAATTGGATGTCCACAAAACTTCTGTCAGTATGCTTTCAGGGTTTCTTCCTGATGTCTGTCAAAACCATTAGCTCTAAGAGCCGCTAAACGTCCAATTATAGTCCTCCCCTTGTCTAAGAGCCGCTTATCCATCATTTTATTATTATTATTTTTTTTATATACAAACCACTCAAGAATCCATGGTGTGAGTTGGTAAACAAATATGATGAAATAAGAACAAAATTCATGTCCTTCTTATCTGGGTATTACAATATATATATATTGGATTGCCCTTAAAAAAATCAAATATTCTTCAACTGCCTTATCGGTTGCTGTTATATGGGAAATACAGTACTGGGCGTTCTTCAATGAAAAAACCGTAGATGCTTCCAATCGACCATTTACACCTTTCCTCGTACCTAGACGCCGACAAAGAGACTATCAAAATAAGACAAAATCGCCTTAGAGACCAAAATTTATTTTTCCAATCCATCCCCAATCCCCTCTCAACCGCCCTACGCTGCCACCTTGGCACATTGTGAGGATTTAGTGCAGCGTGAGAGGTATCCCGAATATTGGTGTGCCCTCTTTCACCGAGTAAAATGTGGTTTTTATATCACGGCTTTATTTGGTCTGTAATCTGGCTGTTTTATCTTATCATAATATTTTCATAACGGACTGTATTATGTTTTCATTACAAAGAGAATACGAAACGGTCAGGAGACTGACAACAACTTTGGTATCTTTGTTCGACGGCGCAAGCTCACCGCAAATAGTCCCGATTTCTTTCCTCCTCACGAACGTTTGATCTAAAACCTGCAAACCGGCGCTTTCACCGTCTTTTCGCAACTCCAATTACCATTCCGCGAACGTCCTGAGACTGAAGAGGATTCTAAGAAGAGTCTGAAAGCTGCACTGGGAATGTTTTAACATAACAAGTTTTACAACGACCAGTTCCGTTAATATGTTAGCACACAACTTTTTTTTTTGTGTTGTGTTGTTGTTTGAATAAATTCAGGTACTCATTCAACTCAGCTGCTTGTTTAATAAAAATAATATTTACTGTAAAAATTCCATTTAAATGTCTTTGTTTTTTCTCTAGAATTTCCCGACGTGGTATTACCGTAATATCCGCATAATACCCACCCCTACGCCTCCTTGGCACATTGTCGGGAGTTACTGCAGCGTGAGGTATCCCGAATATTGGTGTGCCCTCTTTCACCAATTAAAAAATGTGGTATTTATATCTTCACTTCATTTCGTCTATGTTCTCTGACAATTTCCACGTTCCTTAGGGGGGGGGGCGGTTTAGTGTGACAGGCGCGTCTACGAATGTTACCCGTATTTAGGGAGACAGCATCCGTCCCTCTAAATAGACTGAAAGCGTCTCTGTGCGGATGAAATGAATGAGAATGGCTGTGAGATTTCACACTTGTCTTATGGCGATTACTGTGAGACAAAAACAAACCAAATATATTTGCCTAACGAATCACAAAACAGTCTTTCACAATTTAACTTTCTACATGAAATTTCCGTTCGGTTCTGAGGTACGACGTCAGCGAAAGGACAGAAAAAAATCATAATATGAGGATGTACGAAAAGGTTAACCCGGGGAGGTGGTGGGGGAGGGGGGCGAAGGTAAAAGGAAAAGGATGAGTTGTAAGACTGATGAGTCCCAATAAAAGGTCGTGACACTGGTGGTAGACGTCAAGAGAGAGAAACGATACACAGAAATACGTCTACTCATTCTAAGAGAAAGCTTATAAAATGCATTTATTACCTTCTTCTCCTTCCTGAATGCGTCAGAGGTTCCTTGAACTTATCTCTGGAATCCTTGGGTTCTTTACAACGGAGACACGACTGGAAATAAAATAAAACCAATTATTAATATTACGTAAAACGCCTTTAAATAAATTGACCTTTTAATATCACACAGTTTAAACTCTTCAATATTACCTTAAAAATCAGTATGATAAATAACAAGGTCACTGGTGTTATAAGAAGAAGAGCTTATAAATACTACAAATGGCGCCCAACGTGGGGGGAGGGTAATATTTTACAATGTTCGTAACTCACTCAGCAGCTGGAGTTGAATGAGAACAGTCACGTCTCACCATTGTCGACACCACCACCACAGTTACTGAACTACATCGATAGTTCTCGAATTGGTCGAATACGAGCAGTTATAATCGCTTCAGTTTAATATAAAGTGGCAACGATTTCAGTTTTAAGTGCAAAATGGAGAGTGTCTACACGAGTCCGTTTGCTGTGTTGGGGCGTCGCCGAGGAGGGACCCACGCGGAATCTTTCCCCCCGAGTGAGTGAGTGGAGCCAAGCAGTGCCGGACCCTCAACGTGGATGTTGCAAAGCTGTCCGTGTGGAGCGGGGTCGTCACCATCACGTAACGAGGGCTTTTCAAAGAACTGTTAGACGACGCCATTTACCAGAAATCAGCGTAAAATAATTTAATTCAGCACTGATCTGTGTTTTCAATGGTTATCTTGGCCAATTACTTTGTCTCATTTCGTTATTAAATATGGCGGAATTGTTGTGCGCCGAAACGTTGTATATTAAACCTAATTTCGTCCAAAGTAATTTATTTATAATTCAGAAATTAAAATCATCACGTATTTTGTCTGGATTTTACTCATTATTAATTCAGAAACTAAATTGAGTGTTTTCTGTTTATTACTAGACTGTAATTATATTTTTTAATAATTAAAACCTGTGATCGAATACAACCTCAAAATTACTTAAATAATCGCTAGTCAGCTGTTCGTGACGTCATCGAAGCGGAACATTTGAGAAGACGGAAAGTTTTTTTATTATTATTATTAATATACAGAACATTTTATAATCGGAAGATTTTATAAACGTTTCACATCCTTAAAATTATCTTGAGGAAATTTATTTACTTCCTGAACAGTTTAGTTGCAGAGGAAGTTAGTTCGCTGTAGTTGAGATCTCAATTTTTTGGTTTTATTTTTAATCTTCTGAAGGGTTTACTTGGAGGAGGACGTGGTGGATATTTCTGGTACGTTGGATTAGGGTGGTTTTAATTATAGTTTTTTTTTGGGGGGGGGGGGGGTTGTTGAGGGAATATTTAGGGTGTTGTTGATTCCAGTGTTAGTGACGTACCAAGGAGAAGTTAGTTATAAAGAGGAGGATTTTGTTTTGGGGATATTTGGATTTTATTTATGTAGCCGCCGATGTAACAGCCACAGAACCAGTTATGGGATGTGTAAGGGTAATTTTTTGTTGGTGTTTAGAGGGATAAAGGATATTTTGGGTTGTGTAGTGGTTTTAATTTTTGTGGTATCGGTAGAGTAATATTTTTTTTTAAGGTGGAAAGAGTGAAGGAGTCGAGGGTTTGGCTAAGGTAAACACAAAAGAGATAAGTATCACGATAGTACGTGATATAAAACGTCATAGGATGTTAAGAGAGACTCTGAGCAGAGTTTTCGAAACGTGCCGTAGTTCAACACATTGATACGTTAAGAGCGGTGTACATAAAATTGGTAAGATCGATATAAAAATGATCAGAGAAGGAACAATATTGGCTGGGACAAAATAAAACACCTTGAAATAATTTATATTGTTTCTAATAATAGTTTTACAAAGTATTGACGTGGTTACCACAGAAAGCCGCTATCGCATACGAACGTAAAAACTGTACCGAAATAAACAAGTAGGACATTCCAGTTATGTTCTGAAAATGTAAATGTGTCCGCCTTCTTTTATTTGCTAATGCCTCCCCCATTAATCCCATTAGTGCCGCAGATGCTGGCGTGCACATGTGGCTTGTAAGTCATTAAGACCCTCCCGGGTGAAGGTAATAAAGTAGCTAACTAATTCAAGAGCTGAGGAATTTTTTAACTGAGTCAGCAGACTTCGCCGCACGACATGCGTGTCGCAACAGTTGCCGCGTGCGTAGGGGCACGCTCCTTACAGCTGAGGCACTACTCGCACAAGTCACAGAGCAATCAAATTATTTTCCATACCAAACAAACGGTTTCGAGATTTATAATGGCGGGGTGGAATAGATGCAATTTGTAATTGACTTTTCAAAGGTTTGGACGACATCTTGTTGGAGTGCGACGAGTATTGACAAAAGAGTAGTCCTGTGGGACGAGCAAGGATATTGAGAATAAAAAAAACGGCTACTAAACGTTAAAGTCGGTAAAGAAACCTCCGAACTCGGATCCGTATCATCTGAAGATTATCATTTCTTTAATTACTGTTATATTAATATCCTTAACGTTGTTTTAAATTATATATATATATATATATATTTTTGTAACGTACTATGTTTGTTTTTTAAACTTTGTAACTGTAACAATTTATTCTTCTCTTGTAATCTTAGGTTGTGACGTATCCTACTTCCTTGACCGAGGACTAAAGCTAGAGTTGCACAGGGATCGGCCACTGCCGCATTATTCTTTCTACTATTCATTAAAAATTTATAGGTCCGACTTTTCGTAATATTTTGTGTAATCTACAGGGAAATAAATTATGAGCAAGACATACATAACCTCCAAACACCTTTTATTTCGTTCCCGTTTGAATTGGTCAACTGTATTGTACGGTTGTGTCGTTTATCGTTCTCATGTTGTTTCCCCCCCCCCCCCCCAATCCCCTGACGTAAGCAACAAGGATCCCAGAAACTTTGTGCTCTGTATTTGGCTACTTCATCTAATTATACTCGTTTATAATGATATTTTTAATTTTTAGAAAATCTATATATTAAAAAAGAATGTATATATGTATGTATGTATGTATGTATGTATTTACGTTGTTCTTTATACAAATTTTATCGCGTGGACAGAATGCAACAAAAATTGGTGTACGTATTCTGCCAAAATCGAGAACCGGTACTGTGGGGGTGACAAACCCATAGCATAAAGATGGAAAGAATTATAATTAAAAACCATTATCATTAAATGTTAAATTACTGCGCGCCAAGAGACAATGACGTCACGCGAGAGAGAGACGTTACTACGCAACGAACAAAGAAAATTCTCCTTTATCAGGAATGAAATAAAGCAGAAATATTTTCTTTAAATAAAAAGTATAATTTTATGCAGCAATATTCCATCGAATGATAATAAAGAAGAATACGAATTACTTTACCATCCTTGGGGAAAATGTAAGTTAATTTTCGCGCTGTATTAGTTGTGAGTCTAGCTAACAATTTCATCTATGTAATATTTCGTAATGTATGAAGACTGAGTGACAATTGACAATTATATCCTGAAATACTCAAGGAATATATTTAAGTAATCAATTAAATACTTTTTCGAGTTTATATAAATAAGTACACGAGCAACGCCGGGCACCCAGCTAGTTAATAAATAAATAAACATCAGCCAATTTTAAGTCAGAAGAAAAAAATAATTTATTAATTAAATTAACAACGGTTCATCGCTGATTTTGCGACCTCATCAGGTTAAAGTCAGCAGTCAGCACAGAACGACCTGTCTGTCAAAAAAAATAAATTAAGCTTCTTTATATTACAGAATTAAGCTTGGGAAATGGACGACGAAGCACAAAATAAAACTTTTCTATACTTTAATTTTTATTTTATTTGGAATAACTACCTGTTATGCTTTTTATATAAAGAAATTTCCTTCCACTTTAAACTCTTCATATACTAACATCATTCTTCTAAGGGTTGTAATATTTTTTTTTTGCTGGAAAAATATGACGTGAAGTGTCGAAAGCTTCAGAGATAAATAAATATATACTCCTGTTGAAGACTGTATACGGTTTACTGGCTGAAGGAACAGTCCTATTCATTTCGAAGAGTTGCTTACGGAGAAAAGGCCCGGGTTATTGCGACCAACCAGTTCCTCCGCTGCGCAACACGTTATAACTCCGTGGGAAAATCTACACACGTGATAAAACCTGAAAAATATGACTTTGACGAAATAAACGTTGCTGGGAACACCACAAGTATTTCACAAATTATCCTTATGGAGTCGTGACAAGTCGTTTCGTCATAGAACGTAGTAGAGGTGACGGAGGAGGTTGCCGCATCACTTCACGAGCCGGAACTCGGGGACTGTTAAGTTGCAATTCATAGAAATGATCGATCGATGAGATGTTTGCTTTAATCTTCTAAACTAAGACTCAAAACAACCGTTAAATAAATAGAAATATTTTTTTTTATCAAGGTTTAACACACGAAAAACAAAATGCATGGTGTTGGGGGGGGGATCTACAATCTAATAAATTTGTGTCTGTTCCCCGTAAAAACATACATACGTAGAGAAAATATGCCCCAATGTTTTACAAGTGATCCTTTAGAACCGGAAAAAAACACTGAGGGGGGTAATTACGCGTCTACTACCCCCAGAGGTAGGGGTTGACGGGTGTCTAAATTTTCAAACATGCTACAACAGCCGACATTTGTATCGAATAAATATTTTTCCGATCTCTGAACTTTTCTTCAGGTATTGTGATTTCAACCCTCAGTCGGCATAGGATGGGAGCACCCCTAGGGGTGGGAGTGGAGGTCCTTAACACAGAAATATCGCGAAAATAACCGAGATTGGAGTTGAATCCTGGGCTATGGATGTCGCTGAGTTAAATTATGAGAATTAACTTTAAGCGGCGACAAACCGGGCGATATTAGCGTCCAATAAATATTTACTGGGTCTATGACATTTACAGGGTTTCTCCCGATATTATGAGTCTATAATGTCAACCCCTCATTCGGCATAGTATGGGAGCACCCCTTAAGGGGTGGGTTTGGAGGGGCTTAACACAAAAGTATCACAAAAATAAGCAAGTTTCGCGTCGAATCCGGAGTTATGAATGTTGCTGAGTTTAATTTTGACAATAAACTTGCCGTTTATCTCCAAACTGCAGGTGTGAAAATTTTCAAACATGCTCATACGGCCGATATTTTCGTCGTAAGAAAATTTTTCGAGGGGGTCAATGATAATTATACGTTTTTTCCACCCGCCGATATTATGAGTCTATAATTTCAACCCCTCATTCGGCACAGGACGGGAGCACCCTTAGGGGTGGGTGTGGAGGGGGCTTAACACAAAAGTATCCCGAAAATAAGGAAGATTCGAGTCGAATCAGAGGTTATGTACGTCGCTGAGTTCAATTACTGGGCAACGCTGGGTCACCCAACTAATCTGGAATGAAGTAAAAATAAGGGGGTGGGGGTAAAATATATTCGTGAATTCTGCTTTTGAGTGATTATAGATAACTGCTTAAATTTCAGAGATCAAGTGGACTACATTAACAGTAAAGTATCTATAAAAAAACAGCAAAAGAATATTACTAATCAATTTAATAGAATTACCAAATGTAAGATACTGTTTCACAAGTTTTAACAATTAAAAGAGGAATACAAAGAACTTTTGATAAAGAAATAAAAAAAATGGGGCGGTTATCAGTAAAAAAAATGAAATGAAAAGGGATGTTGTGACTTTTATTTATAGACCAGAAACAGGATAATTGCCAGAATATTTAATGTGTACATAAACAAAAATAAATTATTTTCGATTGATATTTATGTGTTTTTAAAATGTGTTTATCATCTTTGGCAGGCTAAGGGGAGGGAGGTCTTTGGTTGCTGCCTGTGAGTAGTAGTATCTTTGTCTTGGGAGTTTCGGGTAGAAGGAATCAGATGTTGGAGAGAGAAATATATATATATATATATATATATATATATATATATATAGGGTTTTTCCCATATATTGTGAGTCTATAATTTAAACCCTTCATTCGTCATAAGGTAGGAGCTCCCTTAGGGGTGGGTGTGGAAAGGCTTAACACAAAAGTATCGCGAAAATAAGAAATATTCGAGGCGTATTTAATATATATATATATAATATTAAATATTGAGTGGGATTTATCGCGGTCTTCTTCTTCTTCTTCTTCGATGCGACCTTAAATCATTTCCAATAAATGATCTTTAATTACCGTATTCTTATGTCCGTATTGATTATGAGACAAATGGTCAATTTGGATGCACTACAACAAGAGAAATACGACGTAATGCGGATTTACAATATGATGTGTCAGCAGATCCTGAGAGAAGGATTCAACAGACAAGATGAATAAACGCTGATATATTATACGACTAATACGAGCATTACAAAAGCTATTTTCTATCATGAGGGGATGAAATGCGTCTTCTTCATAGGAAAACCAATGGTGGAGAAGCGAGAATTAACCTAAAATTTTTTACCTGAAGAAAAATTGTTTCACAGTAACCAACTTCTTGGTTTGTTTGTTTGCTTGTTTGTTAACGCCCCGGTTTCTTTGCATTTACTCTTCCTTCTTTGTGTGTGTGTGTGTGTTGAGATAAGGCAGGTAATGGATTCGCAGAGAGATTTCCGGCGAGGGAAGCCCTCTCTCTCTCTCCGTGTCGAAATACCTGGAGAACCGCAGACATTCCAGCCAGGCTGACGTAACGTCCGGTTCCTCCGCAGGCTGTGGGAAGGTTTCCTTCGGCCATTTGATTGGTGTTACACCAAGTCCTCCTACCTGAAGGGCGATAAATCTCGAGACACCGCATGGTTACACATCACTGCTGTCGGTTCATGTTGTGAAAGTACAGGTGTATGGGAATTTATTGTATAATAATATCTATGGCCGATGGAAACAAAGGTTTCGTCACGCGACGGAGTGGTCAATGGTGCACTCAATGGTTTTCATCTTCTGTATTCTCAATTAATAGCAAAAATAAAAACAGTGGGACTCAACTCTATAGAGCTAGGATCGCAAAAGGATAATAACTGAGAAGTTGATAGTTCAAAATAATTATCTGTGGACAGTAAAAGAAATAGGAAAAAAACTGGCAACATCAGAGAAGTTATCATGTTGTTAGAAACACTTTGCATATTTTCCCCCCTCCCCGTTGTTGACATACGGAATATTTATTGGGGGGGGGGGAGGGTCATACATTGAGGCAAAGATCTTTATCGGAAAAAAAAATTAACGACTGTACGGAAATTAATAATAAGAAGAAACCAAACTCAGACAAAAGACGTGATGATATAAATACCACACAAGGGATCTCGGAAGTCTTGTTCCTTTAGTCAGGTGTCAAGAAAAATAAAAAAATATAAAAGCACACACACTCACACACACGAGAGCCTAGAGCGACACAACTGCATACGTCAGTTGACCAAACCTAAAAAAACTATCAACTTGTACAAAAAAAAATATTAAACATTTAAGGAACGTCATGGTGCGAAATTTCGACCGCACGACCTTGAATATAATAGTCGAATCATGATGCATGGATGGTTCCTAAAAATAATCTTTATTTAAAATAATTAAAAAGGGATGTATGTATTTACGTTAATCTCTATACAGATTTACACACGTGGACAGCAGATTGCAACGAAACTTGCTACACATATTCTTCAAATCACGAGAAACGGTACTTGGGAGGTGGAGGGGTAAAAACCCCTAGCATAAAGGTGGTAAGAATAATAATTTTAAAAAACGTGATAATTTTGCGTTAAATTACTGCGCGCCAAGAGACCGTGACGTCACGCGGGAGAGACAGAGACGTTACTACGCGACGAACAAAGGAAATAGTTCCTTTTTCCGTTAATGAAATAAAGCAGAAATATTTATCATTGAATAAAAAAGTATTATTTTATCCACTGATACTCCATGCGATGATAATAAAAAAACAATTCGAAATACTTTACGATCCTTAAGGATGATGTAAGTTAATTTTCGCCGCCATGTTTAGTGACTCCAATATGGCGGACTATTTGTTTAAATTGTGAATCTGGCTATGAATTTAATCTTTGGTAATGTCTGAGGACTGAGGGACAATTATGTCCTGCAGTACTCAAGGAGTGTATTTTAGAAGAAATTCAGAGGTTATGTTTGTAGGGACTGATGCAATAAAATTCAATGTATTTTACAGGCTGTTGAATTACTGCACTATCGTGGTGGAAAGTGTGTACGGAACTAGGAACAGTTAGATCTAGGTTAAGTCACTTCTTCACTAAAAATTAATGTAGAATTAATTTTTTCTTCGGGTTTAAATAAATAAGTACACGTGGCAACGTCGCGGCACACAGATAGTATATATTTTTTTTAGGGTAACGGGTTACATGAGGGTAATCCACATGGTGGCAAATCCCCTTTTAATAGCATAGGAAGGGATTTCAAAGGGAGGATGCGGAAGGGTAGAGGAAGGTAGCCAAGGATTAACTAGAGCCCCCGGGCTATTTCGCCTTAAAGTGATGCAGGAGAAGAAACCCTAGAAAAACTTGCATCAGGTACGTCGGGCATTGGGTACTTGTCCCACGCCCTTCCGATAGCGGGAGAGGAGTTTCCTGTGGGGACGCAGCTATCCCCTCACCGTGCCTCGACCAGTTTAGGAGGCAGCTGGCCGACTGTTCCAATGGGAACAGCAAACAGCTCTTACCGTATGCCAATAGTCTGCGACCCCGGAACATACACCTCTCAGAACAGGGCGAGGTGTTTCGGCTCGTGGGAACGTTAGTTCAAAAAACCAGAGAGATGTGAAGGCATTCCCAAAGGTAGCCTCCGCCAGAGCTCCATGGGAAGGTTCACCTGCGAGAGAACTCTCCCGCAGGCTTTCATGCCTTATCAGAGTTGGTGTTATACATACGGGTTATTTTTGAGCTAAATTCTTCTGCTTTTAAAAGTTTGACATAATTAGAAATCATGAACCGGGATTCGTAACGTTACGTGTCGGGTCACACAGTTGGCAGCACAGTCGCTGTCGTATTATTATTATTATTTTACAAAGTTATTCTCGTGGATGATTGTGGGGTGTCGTAGAATATATCTTAAAGAAAATGAAGGATCCGCGCACTGTTATATTGGACTGAGTGAGAACGAATTACGGTAGAGAGAGAGGAAGAAGTGGCAGAGCGACGGTAGTTAAAAGATGGAGTCTCACATGTGGATTCTGGAAGACTTTAAACTGCCGGCCGTTGCGACGCACTCGCTCCCGCTAATGCAGCCGGCTGTGCGCTACGAGCGGCTGAGCACAGGACCTCTCGGTCTCTCTCTATCTCTCTCTCTCTCTCTCTCTCTCTCTCTCTCTCTCTGCGCATGCTCATTATTATGTTTCATCCCCCTTGTACCACCCGTAAAGTCTTCGTGGTGCTACCGACAAAACAGCACGTAGAAACAACGCTGAGACGCAGAGCTGGGTCTCGTTTGCTGTGTACCAGAGTGTATTAAGCAGGACTAATTAGGGCCCCTTTTGGTTTCCGTTGTGTTATCGACAATTTGTACGGAGAACGGAACAGCAGCAGCAGCAGCAGAGATTAAGCCGAGCAGCTCACTTGGAGGCGCAGCTGCGGCGAATGTCGGCGGAGGTTTCTCAAGGAAAACTTCCAGCAGCTACAGTACGTGGAGGAGGTTCCTCTGAAGGGTTCTACTCGCAGCTTAGAGACCAGGGAGCAACGCCGCCCCTTAATGAGTACTCCAGCTGGAGGTTTCCATGCACACTCGCCAGCAATTAGCAGAGGGGGCGTCAACTTGGCGTGGTTTTATCTGCGGAAACGGACGCTCGCCTATCTGCATGTTCCCCCCCCCCTGCCCCTGCACCGCCCCCTCACACCATCCATCAACACACACACACACACACACACACTCCGCCAGAAACTTCCCAACAGGATTCAATTTCCTACGATCCATGTCACTAATTTTAGCTTCTCGCTACCTACCACCTTTTCGCCTTAATTTAATCAATGGTTTCAACTATGACTCGGCCTTTCACCCTTTAACAATCACTCATTGCACGGTAAAGCGGCCCTACTAAGATGGCGGTTTATTCTGCTTTCTCCGCCACAGTTGCTAATCTCTTTATGCCACACAAACTATCTAATAAATTAAAATACACTGTGGATAAATTAAAAAAAGAAATACTGTTAAAATTTATTATTTAAATGTTGTAAATGAGCAGAGAAAAAATCACAGTTTCTTCAATTAAGTAAAAAAAAACCTTTTTGCGGGTTAACAGGCTACATGAGGGTAATCCACATAGTGGCAACTGCCCTCATATAGCAAAAGAAAGGGGATTTGAAAGGGGGGATGCGGAAGGGTAGAGGAATGTAGCCAAGGGTTAACTAGGGGCCCCCGGGCTATTATTTAAGGATCCTACCCAGCATTCACCTAAAAGTAATGCAGGACAAACCCTAACAAACCTGCATCAGGTAGGTCGGGCATTGGGTACTTGTCCCACGCCCTTCCCTGGACAGCGGGAGAGAGAGGGGTTTCCTGTTGGGACGCAGCATTTCCCTTCTCCGTGCCTCGACCAGTTTAGGAGGCAGCTGGCCGAATGTTCCAATGGGAACAGACAACAACTCTTTTCACAACCGGGCAAAATATAATTTAGAATCGATATAAATTAAATACGCGATAATAATTAAAAATAAAGACGCCTGTGATACGGCAAGGCGTCAAATATTAAAATGAAAAATATGTTTACGACTGTTTCGGAAATTTTAATAATACGAAAGAAAGCACAGATATTATTATATTATCAATTATGATTAACTATACAATTTTCTATGCACACTCCAGGGCCGTGCTGATATTTTTCTGAATGAAAAACACGGTGACCGCAAGGAATGATGGGAGACGACAGGCGTGACATCTCGCGGCCAACTCAGGAAAATACAACGGTACATTACTAAAATACTAACATTTTTGCATTCAAAGAAATTAATTCAAAGCTGTAAATTTAAATAATTAATATGTTAGGTGAATTATATTCATTATATAAGGAAGCCTGAGAGAGAATTCTCTCGCAGGTGAATCTTCCCAGAGAGCTCTGGATGAGGCTACCTTTGGGGGATGCTCTCACATCTCTCTGGTTTTTTGAACTAAGGTCCCTACAAGCATCGAGGCACCTCGGCCTGTTCTGAGAGGTGAATGTTCCGGGGTCACAGACCTTGGGCATACGGTAAGAGTTGTCCGCTATTCCTATTGGAACAGTCGGCCAGCTGCCTCCTAAACCAGTCAAGGCACGGCGACAGGAAAGCTGCGTCCCCACAGCAAACCCTTCTCCCGCCATCCAGGGAAGGGCGTGGGACAAGTACCCAATGCCCGACCTTACCTGATGCAGGTTTTTCTAGGGTTTTCCCCCATAACTTTTAGACGAATGCCTTGTAGGATCCGTAAACTATAGCCCGGGGCCCCTAGTTAACCCTTGGCTACCTTCCTTTACCCTTCCTCATCCCCCTTTCAGATCCCTTCCTATGCTATTAAAGGGGAGTTGCCACCACGTGGATTTCCCGCATGTAGCCTGTTGCCCTAAAAAATATATATTCATTATACATTTATAATTTATTACTTATTTTATATTTAAAATCATGAAGCACTTTATTAACGTCTATGACTTGATGACGAACAGTTTTTATCGATCCGTTTCTCCTTAATTCCACATCTCTATTTTTCTTCTTCTGAATGATATATATAGATATATATATTTAAGATGAATTAAATAATTAAATCTCGATCATTTTCGTAAGAGACATTTATTTTTATATATAAAAAATATTTTATCCAAACAAACGATATTTACAGAATTGTTACACATGGGAAAACAACCGTAAAAAAACCCTCTAAGATCACAAAGCGATATATTAAAAAAATTAAATATTATTTATAGTACATTACTTTTTATCTCTTTATATAATTTAAAAAAATATATTTCAGTAATATTAATTTGAAGAAATTTAGGAACAGAATAACTTTATGGTTACGTAAAATTTATGATTAAAATTACAAGTGTGTATTATAATTAACGAAATTAAATTAGCTTAATTAATGACCTCACGCCACACAAGAATTAATGTAATTTGGAATTGAAATTAAATTAGCTTAATTTTAATTCCAAAATTAGATTAATTCCTGGCGTGGCGTGGCGTGACGTCATCTGATGACGTCACGCCACTGTCTCGATATTTGATTTTAAAGGTCATAATATTTCACATTTTTAATATAATATAAGAAGAAGAGAAAAAATTTCACCAAACTAAACAACCCCGGTGAATTTACGGAAAGGTACTCAAACGTCGTTGTGTTGAATAAAATAATTTTAATTCCAAAATTAGATTAATTCCTGGCGTGGCGTGACGTCATCTGATGACGTCACGCCACTGTCTCGATATTTGATATTAATTCAATTATAATATTTCACATTTTTAATATAATATAAGAAGAAGAGAAAAAAAATTCACCGTTTGTAAAAAAACAAAGTAAACAACCCCGGTGAATTTACGGAAAGGTACTGAAACGTTGTTGTGTTGAATAAAATATTTTAAAGTGTCTGTAAAAAAATAGGTCAGTTAAAGAATAGGTCTAAAGTAAAATATTAAATATATTGCTCTTTAAACCGCCTGATAATGACAATGGGACGGTAAGAAAACCATCTTTATCTTTGCCACTAAATGTTGCAACCCTTAGCCGAGGAGGAGGAGGAGGATGACTGACTGTAATGAGAGCCTCAGAGTTGCAGCACATTTCCCTCGCAGCAGATCCTTGGTTCTGATTGTGGGCGAACTCTCACACGCTCTGATAACGTCACTGTGGGGGGGGGGAAGGGAAGGGGGGGGGCGCCACCTTGCTTACACTTTCGTTGTTTCGTAACGTTACCGCCGCACCTGACGTTGCCACGTGTCGCAAAGTAAAACACCGTGATGTGACGTCACTTATCTGCGGCGTTGAAAGGGGGTGGGGAGGGGTGGAGGTGAAATAATTAGTAACGTTGACCGTAGTAAATACCCTGGCATGAGGAAGTTGCCTTCAGAATAGAACAAGGTGCTCTAAAACATTTACATGAGCAGGAACAACTCCCACAACTTCTCACAACGGCTCAACGACGGCCATTTTTATTGTTTTTATCTAAGGGACGTAAATTAATTCCTTTAAAGAACAATTTCATATTATTTTAATCTTATCCTCTGTTTTTGATAATAACAACAATGTATTCAACATTTTTTTTAAAAATTAAAAATAGAAATTAGTCATTAAATTTTTAACGTAAACTGCCTGAAGAGGGTGGAAATATATATGTATAGAAACGATTTCCTGCTGATTAATTAATCCTTTATGATTAACAATTTTTTATATATTTGAAAACATGTCTTATAAACATTAAAATCTTAATTTTTAAACGGTTATCCGCTAATTACAAATTAGATTTCATACGGGGTATGGCGTGACGTCACGTGATGACGTCAGCTGATTGCGTCACGCCGCTGTGTGTCTATCAAGCTGTGATTCGATACTGTCCAATCAATAGTATATATATATATATATATATATATATATATATATATATTTAAGGCAACAGGCTTTTTGAGGGTAATACACGTTGGGCAACTCCCCTTTAATAGCATAGGAAGGGATTTGAAAGGGGGATGTGGAAGGGTGGAGGAAGGTAGCAAAGGGGTTCCCGGGCTATATTTTAAGGATCCTACCCGGCATTCGCCTAAAGAAGTGCAGGGAAAACCCTAGAAAAACCTGCATCAGGTAGGTCGGGCATTGGGTACTTGTCCCACGCCCTTCCGATAGCGGGAGAGGAGTTTGCTGTGGGGACGCAGCATTCCCTTCTCCGTGCCTCGACCAGTTTAGGAGGCAGCTGGCCGACCATTCCAATAGGAATGGCGGACAACTCTTACCGTATGCCCAAGGTCTGCGACCCCGGAACATACACCTCTCAAAACAGGCCTCGGCTTGTGGGAACCTTATTTCAAAAACAGAGAGGAAAAGGCATCCCCTAAGGTAGCCGCTTCGTATCTCTCCTACAAGGTTCTGCCTGCGAGAGAATATATATCAATGAATAATAGGATTCGAGGGTGTGAATTTGTTATTTTTTTGTTTTAAAAATACAATAAATACTTCAGATTACAAATAAACAGAGAAATAGCCATATTTGCCAGAAGAAAAAGAGTAGAAGTCGATCAAACCGAAAAAAATAATCAATCAACGTTTCGTCTGAAATTTTGGTAATAATTCAGGAAATGTACAGTTTCGAAATTATCCCGAAAGTTAATTTTTTAAATGATAATTGTCTTCCATTGCCGTTGCGTTTTTCGTCCCTTCTGAGTTTTGCCAACTGACGAGTGCAGTTGTGTCCCTCTAGGCTCTTCTTCACACCTGAGGAAAGGGAACAAGGATCAGCAAAAACGTTGTGTTGTATTTATATCATCACTTTTTGTGTGTGTCTGAATTGTGTATCTTTCTTATTCATTATTGTCATCCTTAAACCTTATTACGTCTAGCGTAGCTTTTCATATTTCTAATAGTTTTTGTTATTGGCATAAAAATTTTGTTATTGTAAATTTAAATTAATATTTTTTCCGTGTCTTTATTGGAGGTTCCGGGAAGCGGCCCTGGAAGTAAGATCCTCGTAAGAGCTCAGGCAATATAAAAATGCAACTATAACGGAGACCAAATTTGTCTTTTCTTTTCCGCTTTAAAAAATAAATATATTGACTTCCTTTCGATTTCCCTTCCTTTGTTAAATTTAATTTAATTTAATGAAAAGCGTTTTTAGGTTTATATTATTTTTTTAGATATGTGTATTGCGATTAGTGAATTATGCTCCGCGACCGCGGTGCCACCAGCCTCTCCCGCGCTGACACAAACATAATACGACAGTAACAAAGGGAGATATTTAATAACTATATTCAACATTTATTATAAACACAGCATTGTCATTTAATATATAAACAGAAAAACAGCCATTTTTTTAAAAAAAATAAAAGTATATTAATTATCCACATTATTTGGCTCCCAACGTGGGGGCTTGTTTCAATAATACCTTGTTCTATAGTACATAATTTGGCTTGTTCATCTTTGGTATACTACAATATATATATATATATATATATATATATATATATATTCATTTTGTCTGTGTAAATTATTTAACTGTGACTTACAACTTTGATGACGTCACAGTGACGTCACACGTAATTGAGAACAACAAAGACGTTCGCCAAAGATGTAACACGAGGGACTAAGCAGGGGAAAAACCTCTCTAAAGATAAAATCGAGAAACACGTCAACCCCCCCCCCACCCCCCACCCCCCGCCACCACCACTGATGCAGCCATTACTGTGAATAACAAGGGCTCCAGAGGACACAAGAAGCGTACCAGAGGACCTCAAATACGTTGAGTGGGCTTCTGGGCTTTTAGTATTAGTCCTGTGTTAACTTACACAATTATAATTATGGTTGATAATTTAAATCAATTTAAAAAAATGAAAAAAAAATGGAAGGTGGAGGGGATGGAGCAGAGTATTTTTCTTCTGTCAGTTGTTTCAATCAAGCAGGGGATGGGCCAGAGTATTTTTCTTCTGTCAGTTGTTTCAATCAAGCAGGGAATGGGCCAGAGTATTTTTCTTCTGTCAGTTGTTTCAATCAAGCAGGGGATGGGCCAGAGTATTTTTCTTCTGTCAGTTGTTTCAATCAAGCAGGGGATGGGCCAGAGTATTTTTCTTCTGTCTTTGTTTCAATCAAGCAGGGGATGGGCCAGAGTATTTTTCTTCTGTCAGTTGTTTCAATCAAGCAGGGGATGGGCCAGAGTATTTTTCTTCTGTCAGTTGTTTCAATCAAGCAGGGGATGGGCCAGAGTATTTTTCTTCTGTCTTTGTTTCAATCAAGCAGGGGATGGGCCAGAGTATTTTTCTTCTGTCAGTTGTTTCAATCAAGCAGGGGATGGGCCAGAGTATTTTTCTTCTGTCAGTTGTTTCAATCAAGCAGGGGATGGAGCAGAGTATTTTTCTTCTGTCAGTTGTTTCAATCAAGCAGGGGATGGGCCAGAGTATTTTTCTTCTGTCAGTTGTTTCAATCAAGCAGGGGATGGAGCAGAGTATTTTTCTTCTGTCAGTTGTTTCAATCAAGCAGGGGATGGGCCAGAGTATTTTTCTTCTGTCAGTTGTTTCAATCAAGCAGGGGATGGGCCAGAGTATTTTTCTTCTGTCAGTTGTTTCAATCAAGCAGGGGATGGGCCAGAGTATTTTTCTTCAGTCAGTTGTTTCAATCAACCACTTTGACGGGGGGAAAGGAAGGATTTGGCTGATTCAGGATCTCTGTTTAGAGTCGCAATGAGCCTGGTTAAGGACTAGAAGGTGAGAGGGAAATTAAGAAGGTAAAAAGCAGGTGTCGTTAGCGTCTGCCACTTTGTGGGGAATCAATCAGGGGAAGACTGCAGTGTGCAGACAGCTCCGCGGGGGCCAACGTCCATTAAGAAGCAGCTCCGAGTGCTTTGCCCCCCCCACACTCGGTTCAGCGACTTCTGCCTCCTCCTCCCAGGGAGAGCGAGCAACCACAAGGTGGTGGTGGTGGTGGTCTGGCAGGGCCATCAACCCGCCATCTGCCCGAGTTTGGTCCAACGGACGGACGGACGGTCACACTGGCTGCAGTGTTGAAGGTTGCGTGCTGCTGCAGGGTCAACAGTCGGAGGAACCTGTCCGACCAGAAGCGGAACACTGCTGCATTCCTCTGCCGGCTACAACCTTCCCATACTCTTCTGCAAGTTCACTGCTTCGTCGTCGTCGAAGGTCCAGTCCCGAACTGTACTGCGGCTCCTCTGGTGACCACTGCTGAGGCTCTCAGCTACCAACAACACTTCGCCCAGCAGTGGCTCAGGCAACAAGCTAACGAGAAGGTAGAACCTTGAAGGTAACGTCAGTCATCGATCGAAACGATACATTCATAAATCAGAAAGTAGCCTTTAAATGACTGAAAAAAAAAGATCGAAACGTTATTGAAAAAGATGAAAAATCCGAAATATTAATAATTACACTCATCAAATCATAGCAGACTGAGTAAAGAATGAAAAGTAACTGCAATTGCTAAGGAATCTGAAAAAACTTCTTCATCGCCTGAAGAAGTCAAAAAATAAGGGACGAAACGTTTTAACTTGTTTTCAAATACGGAGGGAAAAATCTACGTAACTGATTGAATAAGTGCAAAAGCCAGTAAATGAGAAAAAAAAAGTCTTAACGGCCTGAAGAAGTCCCAAAAATAGGGGATGAAACGATTTGACTTGTTTTCAAATACGGAGGGAAAAAATATAAATAATTAACTAATTAAATAAGTGCAGTAGCCAATAAGTCGGGAAAAAATTTCTTAATTGCCTGAAGAAGTCCCAAAAATAGGGGACGAAACGTTTTGACTTTTTTTTAAAATACGGAAGAAAAAAAATAATTAAATAAGTAAAATAGCCAATAAGTCGGGGGAATATATCTTCATTGCCTGAAGAAGTTCCAAAAATAGGGAATGAAACGTTTTGACTTGTTTTCAAATACGGAGCAAAATAAATTAAATAAGTAACTAATTAAATAAGTGTAATATCCAGGAAGTCAGAAGAAAGTGTCATCATCGCCTGAAGAAGTCCCAAAAATAGGGGATGAAACGTTTTGAGTGGTGTTCAAATACGGAGCAAAAAAATTAAATAAGTAACTAATTAAATAATTACAATATCCAGGAGGTCAGAAAAAGTGTCATCATCGTCTGAAGAAGTCCCAAAAATAGGAGATGAAACGTTTTTGACTTGTTTTCAAATACGGCGATAAAAAATAATTAAGAAACTATTTAAATGAGTGGAATAGCCCGTAAGCCAGAAAAACGTCTTCATGACCTGAAGAAGTCCCAAAAATAGGGGATGAAACGTTTTGACTTGTTCTCAAATACAGCGATAAAAAATTGAGTTACTAATTAAAAAAGTTCAATGGCTAGTAAGTCACAAAAAACTTATTTTGGTGATTTTCAACCTGTTTTGGCGGGGGGGGGGGAGGAAATAAACCCAATATGGCCGACATACAACTGTGTGATAGTGTTTTGTCTTCCTTGAACAGGTTGAAAACGAACAAATAGTTCATAAGCTTCCAGAGATAAAATTTTTCTTTAATCAATAATGAAATAAACGCGAAAACAGGCTCGTGAGAGGCAAGAAAACAGGGAGTCGTTAACATTTAAGAATAAAACAAGGTTATAAGAACATTAATAAATTAAAACGTGACTGAAACGAACATGTAACTTGCCAAGGAAAAAGATAAGTTATCGAGAAAGGCCCCAGGTAAAGAGAGGGGGGAGGGGGGAAAGTAGAGGGCAAACTTAATTGTGAAGACAACAGACGAGATAACTGCAAAATAAATGTGTAAAATGTCACACATGTCTGCCGCACTCATTAAAATGTTGTGAAGCTTCGCACTAACGAGAATATGGGATCGTAACAAAAGTTACTGAGGCAATAAAAAAAAATCTTACCCAAGTGACGCTAAAGTGAGGCCAAGTTAAAAAAGCTGGCAGTCGTCATGGAAACAGCAACGCGCGAGTGTAACTTGGGGAGGGGGGAGAATATGTGTGTGTGTGTGTGTTTTTAATATTCATCTGAACGTACGGTCGTTAATCAAATTCGTAGTTAAGAAATTATGCATGTATTTAAAAAGGCGTGGGAAGCAAAATGGCCATTTTTTAAGAGACAAAAATTTCTCGTGCACGGCGACGCCATTAAAGAGAGAGAGAAAAAACACAGCCTGTAAGGGACGATGATGTAAATTAATGTGGAAATTAATTTTCAAAATGGTCACCGGTCACGCAACTTTGCATGATTCCTTCTCTCTCTCCCTCTCTCTCACGCTCTCTCGCGCTCTCTCTCTCTCTCTCTCTCTCTGTCTCTCTCTCTGTGTCTCTCTCTCAGTCTCTCTCTGTCTGTCTCTGCCTCTCTCTGTCTCTCTCTGTCTCTTTCTCTGTCTCGCTCTCTGTCTCTCTCTGTCTCTGTCTCTCTCTGTCTCTCTCTCTCTGTCTCTGTCTCTCTCTCTGTCTCTCTCTGTCTCTCTCTCTCTCTGTCTCTCTCTGTCTGTCTCTGCCTCTCTCTGTCTCTTTCTCTGTCTCGCTCTCTGTCTCTCTCTGTCTCTGTCTCTCTCTGTCTCTGTCTCTGTCTCTCTCTCTCTGTCTCTCTGTGTCTCTCTCTCTGTCTCTCTCTCTGTCTCTGTCTCTCTCTGTCTCGCTCTCTGTCTCTCTCTCTGTCTCTCTCTGTGTCTCTCTCTGTCTCTCTCTCTCTCTCTCTCTCTCTCTCTCTGTGTGTGTGTGCGTGTGTATTTATTTAACTGTTTCAATCCATTATTTTATTACGTGTCTCTGATTTATTTCCCCCTGCAGCTGGCAACAACTCATTAAGAGTCTAATAAGACCTCACGTATGTACAGAAGTTGCCTGAAAAAATAGGCAGATCTTTTATAAAAAAAACACAATTTTGTAATTTAAAGTAGTCCTGTAAATTGTCCTGATATGTGTCTAAAACCCTCCACTTCTCTAAAATAAAATAAAAAAACACTCCCAGATAATCATTTAAATTAAAAGGGAGAAAAATTATACACTTTACAAATTTATTTCTACTATTTTTATCCATTATTCCTGCTGCTGAACGGTTTTCCTCAAACAGTTGCTGCCAGGTAAATTAGTCTCCATCGCCTCCGGATCGGTTTCCGAATGAAAAGGTTTACCTACTTTCCCTTTTTCATGCTTCCTCGTTTGTACTTTAAATTGTGATCACTCCCTGTTGGGGGTTTTGAAAGCTTCTCCACGATTTCTTTTCCCGTCGTGTACGATTTAAATTGATTGTCTTCTCACCCCTGGAGCAAACAATTATTTCTTCTTCACCCTCTGACATTTTTCAAGACCCTCTATGCCTGTAAGGATCCCAACAAACTGCAACCATATTTGAGTGTATATATGAGCATTGTTTTTTTTGTGTAAAGATTTTTTTAAAAAATTTTTTAATGAAAAGTAGCCCCGTAAATTGTCCCGAAATGTGTCTAAACACTCTACTTCTCTAAAATAAAATAATAAACACTCCCAGATATCCATTTTCTATAATTTATTTTTATTATTCTTAACCATTGTTCTTGTTGCTGAACGATTTTCCTCAAACAGTTGCTTAAAGGTAAATTGGTCAGGATCGCCTCTCGTATGTGTTTCAGAATGAGTAATTTTACCTACTGTCGTTTTTTCTTGCTGCCTCGTTTGTACTTTAATTTGTCATCACCCCCTGTTGGAGTTTTCAAAGCTTCTCCACGATTTCTTTTCCCGTCGTGTAGGATTTAAATTCATTGTCTCTTCTCACCCCTAGAGTACACAGTTATTTCTTCTTCCCCCGTCTGAAGTTTTTCCAGACCCTCTATGCCTGTAAGGATGCCAACAAACTGCAACATACTCGAGTGTGATGACACGACTATTGTCCTTTTCCCAACCGATTTATGTTCATTCCTCATGTTACTGTCTTTCCCGTACCTTGTTGCCCCAGCCTTCACCAACTGCCAAAAACGTGACAACCGAATATTTTTTAACCATGGAGGAGACTTTGATTTTTTAACCATGGGAACGACCGACCTTGAGACTTGCTCGTCCACGACGAGGGAGAGACGAGTTTTATGAACCCATCACGATTGAAATCGTGTTCAGGGTCAAAGAAGCTACACTACAAGTTCGTGACTTACGAGTAATCTGTAATCATGTGCTGCGGCGTGGCAACGTGGTGGTGGGATTATGTTGCTTTTTTTCTCCCTTCCAAAGATATTCTTACCCACATTAAAGACGATGGCTTGCAAAAATTCAAGTCAGTTCATTTCAAAACTTCAAAGGGCTTTTGTGTCTGCACTCGGCTATATTTTTTATTATTAATTTTAATCGTTTACTTCGTTAGAAACCCGAGAAGACTTTATTCATTAATATTATTTACACGCGTGTATTAATGGTTTACTAATTAGAAAAAAATATACCCGAATAACAGACAAAATGAGGTGATGTTATGAAAGAGAGAGAGGGAGAGGGAGAGAAAGAGAGAAAGAAAGAGAGAGAGAAAGAGAGAGAGAAAGAGAGCGAGAAAGAGAGCGAGAAAGAGAGAAAAAGACAGAGAAAGAGAGAGAAATAGAGAGAGAAAGAGAGAGAAAAATAGAAAGAGAGAGAGAAAAAGACAGAGAAAGAGAAAGAGAGAGAGAAAGAGAGAGAGAGAGAAAGAGAGAGAGAAAGAGAGAGAGAGAGAAAGAGAGAGAGAAAGAGAGAGAGAGAAAGAGAAAGAGAGAGAAAGAGAGAGAAAGAGAGAGAAAGAGAGAGAGAAAGAGAGAGAGAGAAATAGAGAGAGAAATGGAGAGAAAGAGAAATAGAAATAGAAAAAGACAGAGAAAGAGAGAGAAAGAGAAAGATAGAGAGAAAGAGAGAGAGAAAGAGAGAGAGAAAGAGAAAAAGACAGAGAGAGAGAAGAGAGAGAGAAAGAGAAAAAGACAGAGAGAGAGAAAGAGAGAGAGAAAGAGAAATAGAGAGAAAAAGACAGAGAAAGAGAGAGAGAAAGAGAAAGAGGGAGAGAGAATGAGAGAGAGAAAGAGAGAGAGAAAGAGAGAGAGAAAGACAGAGAAAGAGAAAGAGAGAGAAAGAGAGAGAAAGAGAGAGAGAAAGAGAGAGAGAGAGACGAACCTGCTCCACGAAGCACTCAAATAAATTTGAATCTTCTTGTTCCGTTGTCGTAGACACCTGTTTTCACAGAATCGAGACAGCTGTATGTGTGTGTGTGCGTGTGTGTGGGCAACAGTTGTGTTCCTTCTCCTTTTTATTTTCCGACTCACACTCTTTGTTCCTTACGTAAAGTAAGAAACAGCTGCTCCTCGCAACTCTCAATCCGAGGCACAGAACGTTGTATTTATTAAGACAATAGACCACGAGACAGCCTGGAAGAAGAGGAGGAATCGTGGCGCGTAGAAGCAGACTCGAGACACTCACGCGAAAACTCTGGCCGAGGGTAACCGAAACCTTATATATATATAATACCGTTTTGCTGTAAACATTTATCTGATCAAATTCCCCCCCCCCACCAACGCTCCTTCAAAGCGGTTATGTGAACCAGTTTATCCTCAGGTTATTTATTATTACCCATAAAATCTGACGATGGCTCCGTACCCTTCACCTACAACGTGGGATCGCAGCCCACTGGAGGTCAGCAAAGTGCCGCTACTCGTTGGAAATGTGGATCATCACGGACGAGGCAAGGCAAGGCAAGGCTGGCTGTCACACCACTACTCACTCACCTCCGAGGTGAAGAAGTAACTGTGCTCTTAACACCTTCACGATCAAGAACCTAACAGTTAAATTATCGCAACGGGTTGAAAAAAACTCCACAATATATATATATTGTAATGATTAGACTTTAATACATATTTATAAAAATACATTAAAAATATTATTGGGCGCAAAAAAAATTGTCATTAGTTCCGGCTTGGTTATAAAATCCTCCTTCTCTTCAGGGTAATGTGGGCGGCTCGGTAGCTATTCAAGAACAGAGCCTATTTCCGTACAGTGTAAAAAATCTTTAACTTCGGAAGGCACTTTACAGAAATGGTGAACCTTACTTTAACTTGTGGCGTCAGCCGACTTGCAGTGGGTCACTGGTCTTTTAGTAAGCAGCACACGATCTCCTTCTTCGGCCTCTACGCGATGGACGTCCCCCCAACCATCTGAGCTACCACGTGTTTTCGTGGTCCTCCTACCATCTGTGCTACCACTTGTTTTCGTGGTCCTCCTACCATCTGAGCAACCACTTGTTTTCGTGGTCCTACTATCATCTGTGCTACCATTTGTTTTCGTGGTCCTCCTACCATCTGAGCTACCACTTGTTTTCGTGGTCCTACTATCATCTGTGCTACCACTTGTTTTCGTGGTCCTCCTACCATCTGAGCTACCACGTGTTTTCGTGGTCCTCCTACCATCTGTGCTACCACTTGTTTTCGTGGTCCTCCTACCATCTGAGCAACCACTTGTTTTCGTGGTCCTACTATCATCTGTGCTACCATTTGTTTTCGTGGTCCTCCTACCATCTGAGCTACCACTTGTTTTCGTGGTCCTCCTCCTACCATCTGAGCAACCACTTGTTTTCGTGGTCCTCCTCCTACCATCTGAGCTACCACTTGTTTTCGTGTTGGTCCTCCTACCATCTGAGCTACCCAGGTGGTTTTATTCCCAGTCACGTGAGAACGTTCTCCATACATCCTATGATGCGAGGACACAAATCAACGGAGGTCCTGGGTTCGACCCCCGGACCAGTCAAGGCATTTCCATCCCGATCCTTCTACTTCGGTGTCATGGACTGATTAGAGTTTAGCTGCGGTTGAAAGGAACATTTCTCCTCGTCTGGAACTCCAGACCTATTTTTTTTCTTGTTAGTTTCAAGATCGCACGGATTCAAATAGATGGATCAAAAAACTGTGGCGGCGGGGGGGGGGGAGGAGAAGGGGGAGAAAACATCGCCATTTGCTTTTGTCACGTGAGGAGAAGCGGAGGATTTTTAACGACGCTGTCTTAGAATCTGACGGATTTTACCCGTGGTAATGGGCGAGTGGGGTTGGGGTCCTTGCTGTCCCCGTGACCTTTTGTCAGCGCATAATGTGCTGAGGAAGGGCTGTGCCAATAACTCCTTGGTCGACCCTTCCTTCAACGGGGGGAGGGGGGGCTTGCCTCATAATTGATAAGCGGGCCTGCTGGACGAGTTTAATCTGCGGTTATCTGCCCCTGGCTCACATAAATGGAAGACGCTCCCCCCCTCTCTCTGTCTCTCTCGCAGCCATATTTTATGTGACGCAAAACTTCACAGGCACTACGTCACCGGTGACGTCATCTGCCTCACGCCGTTATTAACCGCAAAGTAGCCTTGAGGAGCCCACGGGGGTGCGAAACAAACGTTCTGAAACCATTAAGAGAGAGAAATTAACCTCGGAAATTGCTCAGTTATCGCTGGTTGACCCACGTGATGTTGTTATATAATAAAATGATGGTAATTCCCTAGTTTTTCTTTACTTTAATTTTTCTTCACCGTTTATTATAAAATGTTTTCTTGTTAACATTCACATTTTTCTCTCTCATTAAAATACAAAAATGCTTTATTTCGTTATTTTAAAGTTGAAGGATCAGGATGGCCGGTCGGGGGCACGGGGGGCGGGGGGATCATCCTCCAACAGACCTAGAATCGAACCCACGACCCCTCCATTCGATCGATACGTGGTGGTGCTCTTACCACGGAAAAAAATAGCTCTATCTGATATGGAATAGACCAGGGTAGCTCAATTGGTGAGAGCACCACGGGACGAGCTGGGTTAAATTCCCGCTCTGGGGGGGGGGGGGGTCGAAATTATTTATTTTACAAACTTGGCACTTTAATTTTAGTGCTGAAGCTTTTTTTCTCCTGTTACCCCTTTTTAAGTTATTTAACTTCTGAATTTAATTATATATATATAAAAAATTATATTTATGAATAATAGTAGGTGTTATTTATATAATTTTATACGTCTACGTACGTAAAAAAAATATGTAAAATAACTTAAATGCACCTTTCTGGTATCAATTAACTTTTGATCTTAATTACTTGAATAATAATTTACTTTATGTCCGTTGTTTATATTAAAAATGTCCTTAAATAAATTAAGAACAGTTTTTTTTATAGACACTTTAATACATTTATTTCAACCTACGACGTTTCAGCACCTTTTTTTATTCTTAACTTCCATGAGGTTGTTTCTACGGTACTGTATTATAATTAAAATAATACAAGAAAAACAACTTCTCTGGTCGTAGAAACATAACACTGTCAACCTGATGAAAGATAAAAAAAATAAATAGGTACTGAAACGTCGTTGAGTTGAGTTAGATATATTTAAAAGGTCTGCATATGAGAAAAGGCCGTTCATTTTTCTCAGTAAGTACCAGAGTGTTTATATACATTTATAATAAAATTAAAAAACGATTGGAGATGTATAAAAATCCCTGGTAATTATTACCGGATGTAAATTTGTACGTCTCAATTGTTTTCATGTAATATATATATATATATATATATATATACACGTACAAGGGATTTTTAAAAATTCCTGGTAATTATTACCGGATGTAAATTTGTACGTCTCAATTGTTTTCATGTAATATATATATATATATATATATGTATATATATATATATATATATATATATATATATATATATAGACGTACAAGGGATTTTTAAAAATTCCTGGTAATTATTACCGGATGTAAATTTTTAAAAATCCCTGGTAATTATTACCGGATGTAAATTTGTACGTCTCAATTGTTTTCATGTAATATATATATATATATATATATATATATAGACGTACAAGGGATTTTTAAAAATTCCTGGTAATTATTACCGGATGTAAATTTGTACGTCTCAATTGTTTTCATGTAATATATATATATATATATATATATATATAGACGTACAAGGGATTTTTAAAAATTCCTGGTAATTATTACCGGATGTAAATTTTTAAAAATCCCTGGTAATTATTACCGGATGTAAATTTGTACGTCTCAATTGTTTTCATGTAATATATATATATATATATATATATATATATAGACGTACAAGGGATTTTTAAAAATTCCTGGTAATTATTACCGGATGTAAATTTTTAAAAATCCCTGGTAATTATTACCGGATGTAAATTTGTACGTCTCAATTGTTTTCATGTAATATATATAT
Organism: Zhengitettix transpicula; assembly: GCA_037074705.1. Lineage (NCBI taxonomy): Eukaryota > Metazoa > Arthropoda > Insecta > Orthoptera > Tetrigidae > Zhengitettix > Zhengitettix transpicula. The sequence goes on along the minus strand of CM073590.1, from coordinate 242,935,888 downwards.
ATATATATATATATATATATATATATATATATATATAGACGTACAAGGGATTTTTAAAAATTCCTGGTAATTATTACCGGATGTAAATTTTTAAAAATCCCGGGTAATTATTACCGGATGTAAATTTGTACGTCTATATATATATATTACATGAAAACAATTGAGACGTACAAACTTACATCCGGTAATAATTACCAGGGATTTTTATACATCTCCAATCATTATTTAATTTTATTATAAATGTATATAAACACTCTGGTATTTACTGAGTAAAATGAACAGCCTTTTTCATAATATCCTTGGAAATCTTCAAATAAAATGTAAAGACAATGTTAAGAAGTGTTTTATTTTAATCTCTGACTATAAAAGATAAACCAATTATAACTGACGAGCTGTAAAAATTAAACTACAAAGATTCTACCAACCTCCAAAAAGGTTGTCAACGGATGGAAATTTTTAAAAGTTACAACTCAACGTTTACATCCACAGTTGTTGTTGTTCCCCGCGTTTTTTTTGTTTGTAGGTTGGCAACCATTTTTAACATTATAATGCAGTACCGTAGAAATAACCTCACGGAAGTACCAGGGGAAAAAAGGGGGTACTGAAACATCGTCGTCGTGGTTGAGTAAAATATTTTAATATGTCTATAAAAAAACAGGTTAATATATGTATATATATATATATATATTAAATCTATCTATATAATAAAAAAGGATGTGTATTTGTATGTATGTAGTTACGTTAATCTCTATACATATTTTAAGGCGTGGACGGACTGCAACCAAAGATTGGTACACATATTCTTCACACGACGAGAAACGGGACTGTGGAGGGGGGTGCGTGACCCCTAACCAAAAATGTGGAAAGAATTATAATTTAAAAATGTGATCATTGTGTGTGTTAAATTACTGCGCACCAAGAGACTGTGACGTCACTCTGTATAGAACGACAGAGAGAGAGAGAGAGTGAGAGAGAGAGAGAGACGTTACTACGCGACGAACGAAGGAAATAGTTCCTTTTTCCGGTAATGAAATAAAGCAGAAATATTATCATTGAATAAAAAGAATAATTTTATCCAGTGATACTCCAGCGAATGATAATAGAAAGCAATACGAAATACTTAATGTCCTTGCGGATGATGTAAGTTAATTTCGTCGCCATCTTTAGTGACTCCAATATGGCGGAATATTTGTTTACATTATGAATCTAGCTAAGAATTTAATCTTTGGTAATGTCTGAGGACTGAGGGACAATTATGTGCTGCAGTAGTCAAGGAGTATATTTAAGAATAAATTCTGAGGTTATGTTTGTTGCGACTGATGCAATAAAATTCAATGTATTTTTACAGCTGTTTAATTACTGCACTATCGTGGTGGAAAGTGTGTACGGGACTAGGAACAGTTAGATCTAGGTTAAGTCACTCCTTGACGAAAGATTAATATATAGAATGGTATACTTTTCAGGTTTATATAAATAAGGACATGTGGCAACGCCGCGGCACACAGACAGTCCGTAAAGAAAATTCAGGTGGTTTAAGTTCCATAGTGAATTTATTCAGTTCAAGGAATTTCAGTTAACCTTTCGCTCGCCATCCAGGGAAGGGCGTGGGACAAGTACCCAATGCCCGACCTACCTGATGCAGGTTTTTCTACGGGTTTCCCTGCATCACTTTTAGGCGAATTGCCGGGTAGGATCCTCAAACCATAGCCCGTGGGGTCGTAGTTAACCCTTGGCTACTTTTCTCTACCCTTCCGCATCCCCCTTTCAAATCCCTTATTATGCTATTATATATATATATATATATATATATATATATATATATATGGATCGAAATATTCAATCCGGTTAACACTGCCGAAATTTAAGTCGGATAAAAAAATTTTTTTCAGGGTAAAAGAGACTGATACTGTTTCTCCCGATGTTGTCTGTGTATAATTTCAACCCCTTACCGCATGGGCAACGAGCACCCTTAGTGGTGGTGGTGATGATGGACGGCCGTTAAAAGAAAATAACCTATATTAGAGTCAAATCCAGGAGTATGGATGTCGCTGAGTTGTGTATGATATTTTACTTCTTATTTAACGCCAGCGGAGGGGGTGGAAATTTAGGAACATGCTATAAGAGGGGAGTTGCCACCATGTGGATTAGCCTCATGTAGCCTGTTGTCCTAAAAAGCAGCACCGAGAGGGAAGATTGAATAGTAGAAGGAAAACTGCGGTCAGAAATTTGTTTAAAGGTGGAAGAGATTATTAAAACATATAGATAATTAATTAATATAACCTTTAATATTTTTATAAAAAAAATTCACAACAAATATTTTAATAGCTCTGGACCCGTTCTTCCTCTGACGTCACCGGGACGTAGAAGGATTGTGACCTGATGTGACGAGATTAACTCGAAGGAAGAAACCAGGTCGACGACCACAAACCAACCAGTCATATGACTTACATTTTTATTTTTTTACAACAACAACAAAAAAAGTCTCGTTTATTGCATCGACAAAGCGAAGCACTGCACAACGACGGACGGCGAAGAATTTAATTGTCCGGTCGAGAGTTTTTGAATCCGAGGAGGGGTGGGGGTTGACATTTCTGCTGTTGTCATTTTCAGACCGCAAAAAAAAAATTATTATATATTTTTTATTCTCCTCTCAAGAGAAAATAATAAAGAAAGAGACGGAAAAGTGGAAAAGGCTGCGTAGGGGTAGGAACGGAGGTCACGTTGAATGAAACATTTTATCTGGGAATAAGAAATTCTAACGCATGGGCGGACGAAAAGGGGAAACCGAGACTTTTTGGATACATATGCAAGGGAGAATTTGCATGATAAAATCGTCCCCTCACCCCCCGCCCCCTCTTCATCGGGAACGGAACAGGGGAAAAGAAGAGAGAAAGAGGAGGCGAATACGTAATGTCATCCCCCCCCCTTCCCTCAGTCCCGACAACTTCTCTGGAAATTCAATACAAAACGGACCTTCGTAAATGGAATCTCCAATTTTCCCCTTTCGATACCTAAATGTTTATTTTTTTTAAAAAAAGGGGGGGGGGGGTATGGAAGCGCCCTCTTACGAGTTCCGACGGCTCACAGACGCCGTGATTTCACAGTACCGAAAATATTTGAACAACTCAAATGAGAGAGGAATTTTTATTATTATTATTATTATAAGAAACCCCCAGAAAAATGAAGCAGCTTCACATACGAATTATTTTTACTAGCTGTGTGCCCGGCGTTGCCATATATCCATAACCGCCCCTCCTCCAATTAGACACAAATTCAGTTTGCTTCATTTTTACGTAACCTTCTAACCCCCCCCCACCCCTAGGCATGCTCCCATCCCATGCTGTAATGGGGGTTGAACTCATTGACACCCGAGGAAGATTCATTCGATATTCGACCGTTTTAACATGTTAGAAAATTTCTACCCCCCTCCCCTCCCCGCATATACTGTGGGGTAAACAAATCGTTGAATGTCATAATAAACCTCAGTGACATCCATAACCCCGGATTCGACTCCAAACTCGGTTGTTTTTTTTAAATTTAAAACAACCCCACCAACACTCTTAAGGGTGATTCACTCCCTACACTGAAACGGGTTGAAATTATACACATACAACAGCTAAAGAAAAATTATGAACTTCATTGATCCCGAAGTATAATTATTGGACGCAAAAATCGGCTGGTTAACCAGGGGGTTTCAAGTTTCAATCCCCATGCAAATCTCCGTCAAGACCATCCCACACCCGCGCGTTCACCTTATTGACATAAATAAACTGAGCGACATCCATAACCCCGGATTCGAGTCCAAACTTGGTTCTGGTTTTGCGTTATTTTTATGAAATGCAACTCCACTCACACCCTTAAGGGTGCTCGTAGCGCAAGCCTGAAAGGGGTTAAAATTATACATAAACAACATCGGTAGAAATACAGTCAATATAATTAACACAGGAATAATATTTATTATCGGTTGTGTTTGCGTGTTCAAAAATTTCCATCCCAGGTCACCCCCACCTCCAGCGGGGTTAACCGCAATTTGAATGTCATACTTAAACTCAGCGACCTCCATAACCCAGGATTCGACTCCAAACTCGGTTGTATTCGTGTTATTTTCTTGTAACGCCACTCGACCAACATCCTTAAGGGTTTTCTACTCCAAAGGCTGAAAGTGGTTAAAATTATACACAGATAACATCTGTAGAAACACAATTAATGTCTTTGACCTCAAGAAATATTTATCCGAATTAAATTTCAGTCGTTTTAGCCTAATTGAATATTTCCACTCCCGCTACTGGGGTTAAATGGCAACTTGAATGTCGTAATTAAACTCAGCGACGAACATAAACCATGATTCGACTCCAAAATCGGTTGTATTTGTGTTATTTTTATGTAACGCCACTCCACCCGCACGCCTAAGGGTACTCTTTCCCCAAACCTGATAAAGGTTGAAATTATACACTAAAGACATCACTAGAAATACAATAAACGCAGAAAAATATTTATTATTGGTTATTTTCGTGTGTTCCTAAACTTTCACACCCGTTCACCCCCATCCCAGCGGGTTAAATGAGAAGTAAAAATCAAACACAACTCAGCGACATCCATACCCCTGGATCTGACTCTAATATAAGTTATTTTCTTGTAACGGCCGTCCACCACCAATAAGGATGCTCGTTTCCCATGCTGTAAGGGGTTGAAATTATACACAAGCAACAGGGGTAGAAACAGTCTCAATCTCTTTGACACTTAAAAAAAATTTTATTCGACTTAAATTTCGGCAGTGTTTGCCGGATTGAATATTTCCATATATATATATATATATATATAATAGCATAGGAAGGGATTTGTAAGGGGGGATGCGGAATGGTAGAGGAAGGTACCCAAGGGTTAACTAGGGGTCCCCGGGGTGTAGTTTAAGGATCCTACCCGGCAATTCGCCTAAGAGTAATGCAGGGAAAACCCTAGAAAAACCTGCATCAGGTAGGTCGGGCTCTTGGGTACTTGTCCCACGCCCTTCCGATAGCGGGAGAGGAATTAGCTGTGGGGTCTCTGCTTTCCCCTCGCCGTACCTTGACCGGTTTAGGAGGCAGCTGGCCGACTATTCCAATGGGAACAGACAACAACTCTTACCATATGCCCCAAGAGTCTGTGACCCCGGAACATACACCTCTGTAAACAGGTTGAGGTGCCTCGGTGCTTGTGGGAACCTTAGTTCAAAAAACCAGAGAGATGTGAAGGCATCCCCCACAGGTAGCCCCCGCCAGAGCTCTCTGGGAAGCTTCACCTGCGAGAGAATTCTCTGGCAGGCTTCCTCGTTAAAAAAAAATTTCAGTTATGGTTGCGAAAACAGTTAATGGTCCTTAAAGAGTTAATGGCAAATTTCTCCGCCACATCCTCATGTACTGAATAAACAGTACGGACGTGGTGTGAAATATTTTCTTTTCCCGCAAGGACTCGTGACATTTTCAACCAGACGGTCCACATTTACAGGTACGCTCCTTGAGGTTGGTGAAAATTACGAGGCCACACCAACACTAACACACACACACCTGCTGCGTCTGTTGGCATAAAAATGAACGCGCACGTCGTGGTCGTATTCTTGGAGGAACAGACAGTGAAGAAAAAAAAGAAACCTATAGATGTCACGAAAAGAGAAAAGCTCAAGCGTGGATGGTGAAGAAGCTTTCTAAGCGAAAACACTTTGCATTGAAAGTTGTCGTTAACACACACACACACTGAGGTGTGTTCGGTCACGGGTGAATAGAGAAAATGTGGAGAAGAGGAGGAGAAGGTGCTCTAGCAAAAACAGGTCGGTGGAAAGCATTCCTAGATGAGAGGAAGTGAACCTTGAGGGCAGGAGGACGACAACAGAAAGTCGTACGTAACCTTCGAGGAATAGTTGGTAAATACCTCAAGAAAGGACCCCCGATGCAACGTTAAATTAGAGGATTCAGGACCACAGGAATATTCTGAGGGTTTAAGTAAAAGTTGATGGCCTCAGTCATCCAATCAATGGTCAGTCCATTTTTCTACTCGAGCGATGTCTTCGTTGGAATTCCTACCTCTTTGCTGTTACCTTGGGTGTTATTCAGCCCTCAAATAATATCTTTAATCAATGAAAATCTCCAGACTACTCTCCTTGTACGTACCGACGATTGTCTCCATTTTCTTGACGTAAAAATTACAGCAGTTAATAACGCTGTTTTGTCGTGTAGTGGGAGCAGGAAACACACTTTTACCAGGGAGAGCGCGACCTTAATTATTTTTTATAATCATTCCATTTAATCATAAATAAGGTTAAGGAGAACAGCTTAGTAGAGGGCGACATTCTTCTGTCAAATTAATCTTTTCACTTCCTTGAATTAAAATATTTTTGGTCACCGATGATGTTAAAATAAATATAAAAACCGTTAGAGAGAAAAACCTATTTTTTCTTCCAAAATAACTCCGGAATCGACAGAAAAATGGAAAAACTTTTTGTTATATCAAGTTTCTTCACAAGAACTTAAGAAAGATTGTTAAGACCGACCTTCATCATCATCATCTAAAAATCCCTGGCATCGGAAGGAAGGAAGCCTGGGAGGGCTCTGGATGAAGCTAACTTTGGGGGATGTCTTATCCTCTCTCTCTATCTCTCTCTCTCTGGTTTTTCTGAAATGTTCCCCACAAGCCGAAGCACCTCGACCTGTTTTTTTGAGAGGTTTACGTTCCGCGGGTCGCCGACCGTAAGAGTTGTCGGCTGTTCCCATTGGTTGAACATACGGCCAGCTGCATTTAAAATGGACGAGGAGGCATGGAGAAAAAAAAATCTGCGTGCCCCCACACAGAAAAACTCGTTCTCTCGACATCGGAAGGACGTGGGACAAGTACCACGGAACCGGATCTACCTGATGCAGGTTTTTTTTCCCTGCAACACTAATAGGCGAATTGCCGGGCCGGGTAGGATCCTTAAACTACAGCCTGGGTTCCCTAGATAAGCCTTGGCTACTTTAACACTTCGTTCAAAAATACTAACAGAGAGGGAGAGAGAGAGAAGAAGGCATCCCCCAAAAGGTAGCTTCCTCCCAGAGCTCTCTGGGAAGGGTTATGGCTGCGAGAGAACAACTCTCACATATAGAGTTAACTTAATATTTTATTGTTCACTTGTATAGTGACGTATTTCCTCGTGAGAGAGAAGAGAGAGAGAGAGAGAGAGAGAGAGAGAGAGAGAGAGAGAGAGAGAGAGAGAGAGAGAGAGAGAGAGAGAGAGAGAGAGAGAGAGAGAGAGGACTGACGGAACTAAATAATAAATATAAATATAGAAATATAGAACTGTAGAAGAGAACGTGAACTGGATGTTTAAACCACCGAGGGTAATAAAATAAAAATTGTATTTTGGACAACCACGGTTTTGAATTTTGATGACTCTAAGTTTGTAGATTAATTTCTTAAAAAAAAAACCTTTCACATCAAATAAATAATAAGCATCCCACTGACTTTCAGAGATAAACAAGAGGACTCAGCAAGTATCTACGACGCACGATATCTTTGGACAGTTTTATTTCGCTTGAAGTCCTTTGCAGATTTTTACGCGCAACGTGTTAGTTCAACCTGATGAGGTCCACGGAACGTGGAGGAAACGTCGTCTATTTACTGTTGCAGTGCATTAACTTATATTTTATATTCTACACTCTCCGCCATTAGTTGTGGCCAGGGACATTACAGTATATTAAACACTCTGCGAGAGAAACCACAATGCAGCGATTAAACGCAGCCACGTGGTCGCATGGAAAGTTGAAACATAATAATGGTACATGAATATAATATACAATTCTCTCGCAGGTAACCTGCGAGGGATTTTCTCTCGCAGGCAGAACCTTTTTAGGAGAGATACGAAGAGGCTACCTTTGGGTATGTCTTTTCCTCTCCGTTTTTGAACTAAGGATCCCACAAGCCGAGGCACCTCGGCCTGTTTTGAGAGGTGTATGTTTCGGGGTCACAGACCTTGGGCATACGGTAAGAGTTTTTCGCTGTTCCCATTGGAATAGTCGGCCAGCTGCCTCCTAAACTGGTCGAGGCACGGAGAAGGGAATGCTGCGTCCCCACAGCAAACTCCTCTCCCGCTATCGGAAGGGCGTGGGACAAGTACCCAATGCCCGACCTACCAGATACAGGTTTTTCTAAGGTTTTCCCTGCATTTCTTTAGGTGAATGCCGGGTAGGATCCTTAAACCATAGCCCGGGGGTCCCTAGTTAACCCTTGGCTACCTTCCTCTACCCTTCCGCATCCCCCCCTTTCAAATCCCTTCCTATGCTATTAAAGGCTAGTTGCCACCGTGTGGATTACCCTCATGTAGCCTGTTGCCCTTAAAAAATGAATATAATATGAAGTGATTAACATTTACCGTCCAACTGTTCCATAAACCTCTTTTTTTTATTTTTAGAATATTTAAATAGCCCATTGTAATATTTGGCAGGGCGCGTTCGTCCAGTATTTAAAAGCATCAGAGTTTCCCTGCTATTAATATCAACAGCCCCCAGAACGGTCGTTTGTATTATTTAACTTTACCACGAGTCACGGTACGTCAACAACGCGCGCGTCCATCAACTTAATTTGCCTGTAGCTAAAATGGTCAGATTATTATAAATAAAATAATTACCTTCAGTCAGAAAAAACCATTATTAAGGTTATTGAAAACATATATATATTAAATTCCACGACGTTTCTTATTCTTCTAAGACCTCATAAGGTATGCCAAATTGTAGAACTCCTGTTACATAATTCCTAAACTAAACTTTTTGAGGTGAAATTTGTTAACAACGGCGTCACAACTGCTTGGTTGGTAAATAAAAACACCTGCTGACCTTAGACAGACACTTTTTATTTTTTATTTATAGTATGACGACGTTTCGATACCGATCTGTGTCATCTTCACGTACTTTTATACAGAGGAGGTGTTTACAAATGATTTATAGCGTAAATGCACAAAGTAAACGACGACGAGTTTTTAATTTTTTAATTTTTATATCGTGACGACGTTTCGATACCTTTCTGTATCTTCTTCAGATATTTTCCAATAGACGAGTTATTTAGAATTGGTTAGATTTATGGAATAATTTAAGAAAGTAAACAATGTCAAGCGAAAGTACACGCATTTTATTTTTTTATTTATATATATTACGACGTTTCGATACCTTCTTATTTTTTCTTCAGGTATTTTCCTACAGAGGCCGTATTTATGAATGATTTATAGTAAAAGCGCATAAAGTAAACGAAAAAAATCTTTTATTTTTTTATTTATAGTATGAGGACGTTTCGATACCTTTTTGTATCTTCTTCAGGTATTTTCCTAGAGACGAGGTATTCAGAAATGGTTAGATTTATAGAACAATTGAAGAAAGTAAACAAAAACAAGCGAAAGTACACGCTTTTTTATTTTTTTTTATTTATATCGTGACGACGTTTCGATACCTTTTTATTTTTTCTTCAGGTATTTTTCTACAGAGGCGGTATTTATAAATCATTTATAGTAAAAACTCATAAAGTAAACAAAGAAAACCTTTTATTATTTTATTTATAGTATGACGACGTTTCGATACATTTCTGTGTCATCTTCAGGTATTTTTCTATAGAGGAGGTATTTACAAATGATTTATAGCATAAATGTACGAAGTAACTAAAGACAAGCTTTTACTATTTATTTATATTGTGACGACGTTTCGATAACTTTTTGTATCATCTTCAGGTATTTTCTTACCGAGGCGGTATTAATAACTCATTTACAGTAAAAACGCATAAAGTACACAAAGAAAAACTTTTTATTTCTTTATTTATATTGTGACGACGTTTCGATACCTTTCTGTATCATCTTCAGGTATTGACCTACGAAGTACGTATTTACAAATGATTATATTTATAGTACAAGGTAAACAAAGACGAGCTAAAAGAAATAGCGGACAAGTAGGGAAACTTCGGAAATTACCTGAAGAAGATACAAAAAAAAGGTACCGAAACGTCGTCATAAAAAAAATTATGAGTATCCGGATAAGGTAATCAATTAATTGTTTTATTAATTAGAAGCGGACGTTAAATTAACAACCCTTAGCCTGGAATAATTATTTAATGAAACTTCGCCGTTGTTTTTTGCTTGTTGAAGCGGCTCCATTCCTTTCCTCCTTATCTACGGACTATCTGAGATGATAAGGGGTTTATATCCCACGGTTGTCGTCCTAAATACCCTTCAAGAAGCCAGTTAGTGACGGTACTGTCTTGCTCCCGTTGTAATGCCTGCTAGACAGGGCGGACAAAACGTTCC